>DWAP01002642.1:0-13145 GCA_018230625.1 Heliconius eleuchia | reverse complement strand
AACCAGTCGGTTTACAGTCACACCTTGTGCCGCTGCGCCACGACCGGCCTCTAAATTATAATATATAACATATAATTAAATATATGTTTATATTATGTAATAGAGTAATATCATCCCAAAATCCTCGTTTTTATATCAGTGCCATGCGGCTTGCGGCCTGCTTAGCTGGCGCATATTTAGTCAATGTACGTGTATTTATGTACGATCGTAACTATCGAGATAGATCGCATGCCTGCTAAGACTGGTTTATCGTCTGTAAAAATTACTCCTTTGATGTTTTATTCAAAAATCTAATTACGGTTCTTTTCTGTTTTCAGAACTGCCTGCCGAGGAAGGTGAGAAACAAACATATTAATTTCGCTATAAGTCTACTTCCACTTAGCTTACTTTACAATACTAACAAACCATAAGAACATTATAGCTACAAAATTTACTGTTACTTTGCTTACTGTTATTATAATGTATATATTAAATTATAAAACTAAATAAAATGATGACATCTAACTTTGCCCAAATAAAAGTGTGTCATGGACATTAGATACGTATTTCTTATTTGCTGCTTCATAACCTACTTACAGACAGACTTTACATACAGAAAAACAAATGTAAAAATAAGTAATAATTTTTCCATCACATGACATTTTTAAATTTAACTTAATTTCACTAATTGACTGCTTCCTTCATAGGCAAGAGTATATGGCAGTTAGTCCTGGAACAGTTTGATGACCTCTTAGTAAAGATTTTACTGTTAGCCGCCATTATTTCCTTCGTAAGTGTATTATCATATTTTTTATTTATTTATTCAATTCAAGTTTCTTTCCATGGCGTTTTAAGTAATTCATGTCTAAATTTTCAGGTACTAGCTTTATTTGAAGAACACGAAGATGCATTCTCAGCTTTCGTGGAACCTTTTGTTATTTTATTAATTCTTATTGCTAACGCCGTAGTTGGAGTATGGCAGGTAAGACGATAAAACATCAATGTAAAACAGTTTATTTTTATTATATATTAAACATTACATATTTTTTTGCATTTTAGGAAAGAAACGCAGAATCCGCCATCGAAGCTTTAAAAGAATACGAACCCGAAATGGGAAAAGTCGTACGAGGAGACAAATCTGGCGTACAGAAAATCAGAGCAAAAGAGATCGTCCCCGGTGACATCGTAGAGGTGTCCGTCGGAGACAAGATCCCAGCTGACATCCGCCTGATCAAAATTTACTCCACTACCATCCGTATTGACCAGTCCATCCTGACTGGTGAATCTGTGTCTGTGATCAAACACACTGACGCCATTCCCGACCCCCGCGCTGTAAACCAGGACAAGAAGAACATTCTCTTCTCCGGCACCAACGTCGCCGCTGGCAAGGCCCGCGGTATCGTCATGGGTACCGGACTCAACACTGCCATTGGTAAAATCCGTACTGAAATGTCTGAGACTGAGGAAATCAAGACTCCCCTGCAACAGAAACTGGATGAGTTCGGTGAGCAGCTGTCTAAGGTGATCTCCGTCATCTGCGTCGCCGTATGGGCCATCAACATCGGACACTTCAACGACCCCGCCCACGGTGGGAGCTGGATCAAGGGAGCCGTATACTACTTCAAGATCGCCGTCGCTCTGGCCGTCGCTGCCATTCCCGAAGGTCTGCCCGCTGTCATTACCACTTGCCTCGCTCTCGGCACCAGGAGGATGGCCAAGAAGAACGCTATCGTCAGGTCACTCCCGTCCGTAGAGACCCTCGGTTGTACATCTGTTATCTGCTCAGACAAGACCGGAACATTGACCACCAACCAAATGTCCGTGTCTCGTATGTTCATCTTTGAGAAAATCGAAGGTGGTGACAGCAACTTCTTAGAATTTGAAATTACCGGCTCTACTTATGAACCCATCGGTGACGTTTACTTGAAGGGACAGAAAATTAAGGCCGCCGAATTCGACGCCCTTCATGAATTGGGAACCATTTGCGTTATGTGCAACGACTCCGCTATTGACTTTAATGAATTCAAACAAGCTTTCGAAAAGGTAGGTGAAGCCACTGAAACCGCTCTTATTGTCTTAGCCGAGAAAATGAATCCATTCAACGTTCCCAAGTCTGGCCTCGACCGCCGTTCCGCTGCTATTATTGTCCGTCAAGAGATTGAGACCAAATGGAAGAAAGAATTCACCCTCGAGTTCTCCCGTGACAGGAAATCTATGTCAACCTACTGCACTCCCCTCAAGCCTTCTCGCCTCGGAAATGGACCCAAATTGTTCGTCAAGGGAGCACCCGAAGGTGTCTTGGACCGTTGTAGCCACGCTCGTGTTGGAACCGCTAAAGTACCCCTCAACTCCACCCTCAAGAACCGCATCCTGGAACTCACCCGTCAATATGGTACTGGACGTGACACACTTCGTTGCTTGGCCTTGGCTACTGCTGACAACCCAATGAAGCCTGATGAAATGGACCTCGGAGACTCCACCAAATTCTACACATACGAAGTGAACCTAACATTCGTGGGTGTCGTTGGAATGTTGGACCCTCCCCGTAAGGAAGTTTTCGACTCCATCGTCCGTTGCCGCGCCGCCGGTATCCGCGTCATCGTCATCACTGGTGACAACAAGGCCACCGCTGAAGCTATTTGCAGGTACTTTTTCAATAAAATTTTATATTTTGCTAGTAATTTAAGGTGTTAAATATTTTGTACAACTTGCAATCATCGCGGTGCTGTGCGGCGATGACTTCCGCTATTCAACGCACAATGTCTCTAATTTAAGCGGAAAGAAGGAGAAAGAGTTCTCGACACTGGGTTTTTCTGACCTCTTATTAACAATTGACAGGCGTATCGGCGTGTTCACCGAGGACGAAGACACGACCGGCAAGTCGTACTCCGGCCGCGAGTTCGACGACCTGCCCGTGGCCGAGCAGCGCTCCGCCTGCGCCAAGGCGCGCCTCTTCTCCCGCGTGGAGCCCGCACACAAGTCCAAGATCGTTGAATTCTTGCAGAGCATGAATGAAATTTCCGCTATGGTGAGTTTGTATGCGTTTTTTAGTTACGTCTTGCGTTTAGCAGGGTAGGCAAAGTAATCCTAGTGTTAAGACACTCCTATATATAATTAATAATTTGTGTTGTGTTGTTGTCTAAACTTGCCGCCGAAGAATGCCGCCGGCGTATTACATATTTTGATCAATCAACCCATTATGAATATCAAATGATAAGGCTAGAATGGCACAGTGGAGTATGTAAAAAATCCTAAAAATATAGGTTGTAATTTTTTTTTTCTAGTTAGTTGTTCTACTTATTGGTGAGGTGATCAATGTAAAAATCACTCTTATATTATCATCAATAAAATTTATAAATATCAACAAAATTTCAGTTGTTACAGTTTCAAGTTTTATATAAAGTAATTTATGTTGCAAATTCAATAAATATAACATTATAAATGCTTATAAAGCCAGGATAAGTAAATGTATGTGATGCAATGTTCGTCTTCATTGCTCTAAAAACAATATCTTCATAAACAAAATAGCAAATTAGAACATTATTTGATGTTTACATTTGCACTATTGAGAATGGTTTTCGATACGTTTATATTAGTCGGTTGGGATTGTTTATAAACTGTTACACTTGGAACATCGTGTCCGAATTGAAAGATACAATGGCAATGCTGAAATTCGTAATGTAAGGAATAAAGAAAAACTAAACGAACGTTGCACATCGACGATGGTATTTTTAATTCGTAAGTGTTATTTATTCTAAGATTAAGATTAGTATAAGAAAACAGCTGTATTCGTTTAAAATAGATTGTTTTCATATAAAATTACAAGTTTACAGGCTAAATTACAAGATAGGTGCCTAATGGATAGCATTAAATCCCTATACTATATAGTTATATTTTTTAAATAGCCGTGTGACTTACACTTTGCCATTTACCTGAAGTCTTGGTTATGTTATAAGGAAAAGATTAAAAAAAATAGCCAACACTTAAAAAACATCTTATCAAGTATTCATTTCATTCCATATTATGGACAAAGCAAGAATTGTAAAATTTTTTTTTCTAAAATATTAACTATTTTTTATTGTTATATTCCATAAAATGCTTAAACATATGAAATCAATAATTAAAACATTTTTGAAAACATTTTACACATATACTTATAAAGTAAATGGCACAATAATAAGTATTGTGTATTATAATAGTCTGTAAATATACACTCCTAATTTTACATTAGTACAAATCAGCAGCAAACAGCGATTTCTTCCAATGAGGTTTCATTGAAAGAAATCGCTGTTTAGCAATAAGACTACCTTTTGTGCTTTAATTTTATGTATATTTTTTTTCTTTTATATTATTATTACTTGTGGTGAAAAACAAAGAATTAATAAAGATTTTAGATACATATAAAAATTTTCATCGGGGCTCATGCTCTCATCCTGCGAGTCTTGCTAAAAATTCAAGTATTCAATTCATTCAAGAACACACAAATTTATCTACTAAAAATTTCCCTAAATTATCCTTAACATTAAATAATGCTTCAAATATATAAATAAAAAAACTCCTTACAGACTGGTGACGGTGTAAACGACGCCCCTGCCCTCAAGAAAGCTGAAATCGGTATCGCCATGGGTTCTGGTACAGCTGTCGCCAAGTCTGCCGCTGAGATGGTGCTCGCTGATGACAACTTCTCTTCTATTGTAGCTGCTGTTGAAGAAGGTACTGTTTTTTTAAACTTTAAATTAATATCATGTTTGCTAGGTTCTTCAATGCTATATGTCTTGTTGTAAATTGATGATTATATACTAAAAATCTATATTAAATCATAAAATTACGTCATTGATGAAGGTTATATAAATACATGTATGTTTTATGTTAAAAGAAAACTACTAATTTATTATTAGATTATATTATAAAAGTAATTGATTTAAATGTTAATACCAAATTACTTAACAGCTGAACTAACAGATAATTATCTCCTAGGACGTGCCATTTACAACAACATGAAGCAGTTCATCCGTTACCTAATCTCCTCAAACATTGGTGAAGTAGTCTCTATCTTCCTTACCGCTGCCCTCGGTCTCCCAGAAGCCCTCATCCCAGTACAGCTCTTATGGGTCAATTTGGTAACTGACGGTCTTCCCGCCACCGCCCTCGGCTTCAACCCCCCTGACTTGGACATCATGGACAAACCACCCAGAAAGGCTGATGAGGGTCTCATCTCTGGATGGCTCTTCTTCAGGTACCTTATTCACTTTTATGTTATGCTGTGTTAGGTATTTCAAGAATTAACATACAGTATCTTTAAAATAAATATTTTGTTACTGGATTATATAATATTATAAGTAATAGGTGAAAACATGTCATCATAAATAATTAATGGGCCTTAATACAAGTTTTATAAGCTAATTGTTAGGCTTCGTCTTAATCCAATCTCCATTTGGTCATGGGTACCTGATGTAGAATAATACAGATCAGCTATACTATAAGAACTATATAAATAGCCTTTAAGAAAAATTTTACATATAAATATTAAAGGTCTAATGTCTCATGGGGAACTTTAAGAAATTAAATGCTAAATAATGCGAGTTCTGCCACTCAACATGCAATGCCTGTAGAATTCGGCAGAAAATGGGGAACGGAGTGTACACTAGGTTCCCTCTGCCTACCCTGCTGTGAGCAGGATACATTAAATCAGCATTTTAATGCTAAATAATAAAGTCCAGCAAAAAAAGTTACAGGTATCAATTAGGAAATAATAAAAAAAAAATTAAAAAGATGTTAGTTACGTAGCTAACATGTTTTTAATTATTTTGTTTTTCTGAAAAATTGTTTTTACTTATTTCTTTAAACTTCTTTAGTAATATTCAAAAATATTTAAATTTATAATTTATGTATACAGATACATGGCCATCGGTGGTTACGTCGGTGCGGCGACAGTGGGCGCCGCCTCCTGGTGGTTCATGTACTCGCCTTACGGCCCTCAGATGACCTACTGGCAACTCACACACCACTTGCAATGCCTCAACAATGCTGATGACTTCAAGGTAAATTGGATTAAATTATTATTAGGAAATATAACTTATTCTTTAGAAAAAACCACAATTTTTAAACGACACTCAATGAATGACTTTAACTGAAAATTATAAATAGAATAAGATTATTTTGATATTAATTTAAAAAGCTTTTAATACAGCACATAGTTAAATTGAAATAAGTGAAAGTTATGTGTAATACAGGGCTTTGACAGCAGGTATAGTGGTTTGCTTAGAAACTTATATCCTTTGGCTTTAGCCTTTCTCAATAAATGGACTATCTAATCCAAAAGATATTTTGATTCAAAATGTATTCCTGAGATTAACATGTTCAAGCAAAAGAACTCTTCAGCTTTGTTTACTGTAGATTGTAAACTGTATGTGCTTATTTTCAGGGTATCGACTGCAAGATCTTCACTGACCCCCATCCTATGACCATGGCCCTCTCCGTACTTGTGACCATCGAGATGTTGAACGCCATGAACAGCTTGTCAGAGAACCAGTCGCTGGTTACTATGCCCCCGTGGTCCAACATGTGGCTCGTCGGCTCCATGGCCCTCTCCTTCACCCTTCACTTTGTCATTCTTTATGTTGAGGTCCTCTCGGTGAGTGTTCATATTATAAATATCATTTTTTACTTCATTGCATATAGTATATGTTCTTAGAATAAGGTAAGTACAATATTAAAGTTCATGAACAATAATTAGTTTGAAGTAAATCTAAAGAACTAAATGTTCTTTGCATCTGTATCTGTATTTTGTATACTTAAAGGAAAAACCAACATCTCTTATACTTTAGTCTTGATTACAGTCTTATATAGTCAGTTGAGTTATCTTTAGTCGTGATTTCAAGTATTTTCAATATCTATTACTAATATGGAATATTGGGGTGACATTGTGAGACATTTATTCTTATGAATAATTTTAGCATGTTAACTTACTGTAAACACGACGATTGTGGGTTTGATTCGCGCTTAAGGGTATGATTTATTTTCATTTCCTCGCTGTGGCGACAAGACAATGCGCAGCGTTGACACGCAACGTAATATATGTTGCAGGCCGTGTTCCAAGTGACGCCGCTGTCGGTGGACGAGTGGATGACGGTGATGAAGTTCTCGGTGCCGGTGGTGCTGCTGGACGAGGTGCTCAAGTTCGTCGCGCGCAAGATCTCCGACGGTGAGCGCCACTCCCTGCTGGACTGGCTCCAGGGCATGCAGTGGATTGTGCTCATGTGGGCCGTCTTCTTTGGCATCATCATCTACGGACCCCTATAAGACGCCCGCCCCCTGTTTGATTCACACCTAATACCCCCCTCATACCGCCACTGTGGAAATCATAGACAATGAGCCCCGGCTCACCACAGTACCTAACAGTTTGTACCGCTAATACCGAAGCACAGTGTGCACAGTGTGCAGTGACCCGTGTGACGTTTGATTTGACAGCAGTGTTAAGTGACCCCGAACGCTCGACGGACTGCTCCGCTCCGCGCTACAGTAGTTTAGTGGCCCGCTGTTGCGAGCATTTGGCATGTGCGAGACAATAATATTCATTTTTCAATAACCCATTTGGAGTCCATTTTTTTATTTACATTAAATATTCCTACTATATGATTCTTAACTAGATTAATTATGTGATAATTAATGTCATTACTTCATCGATTGGACACCAAAATAAAAATTTATAGTTTTATGAGAATTTACTATGTTGTAAGTTAGTATATTTCGATAGCAAACTTTGTATAAATATATATTCTTTTGGGACAGGCTCCGTCGGTAATAGTATACTCGCACACAGCTCAGTACCTTGTCCTTTCGGACTGCTTACATGTTATATTAAACTTACATTGTTAGATTAGAGTAATTTATTGTAAGTGTATTAGGGATGTCGTCGTTACGACAGCTATTTTTTATTATTAGAAGGAAACGTTACTACTTTTCCTCACTTGCGGTCGCTTTATAATCTTCCCGAAGCATAACTCCAATATTTGAAAAATATATTTTATTTGCAGATAGCGTTATGCTACTGCATCATGTACATGCCTTCATGTATTTGCTGCTAATGTTATTAACAAATTTATGAATGTGTCTTCTTGCGCTATTATTAACAATCAACTAGTTGCAAGGAGTTCTTTAAAAGTTAGAATTGTGACATTAAACATATGCCTCATTGTAAATTAATCATTACAAATCAATGTCTATGAAATATTTAATAAAGTATTTGGGAGTAATATATTTGAAGCAATATAGTGAATTATTTATGAATAATTAATGTTAAGATCATTTGGTTTTGGTGATAATTTGTTGTGTAGACTTTACATGTGATGATGAATTTTAAAGAATTCACTTTTGTACATTTTTTTTTATTTTATTTCCCAATATTCTAATAAAAGTAGTCTTTATTTTTTTTAAGTAGTCGTTTTGAAGTTTTTAAATATAAAAAAATGTTATGATCTGGATCATACTATTGTGTAAAGACAAATGTCTCATTTTCCATCCTGCATGTATGCATTGCATGGTTTACTTTCTGAAAAGTACAGTTTTTTTGTTAATTTAATAAATTTTTTCTTTTTTTTTTTAATGTTTTACATAACTAACGTTTTATAGATAACTATGTGGAATAATTGAAGTAAGTTTTAAAACTACAATTTATAATATACTTATGAGGCAAATGGTTACCAACATACAACACTGCACAATTGAGGGCATGCTCAAAAATTTATTGTTAATCCTGAACCTCTCCAACTATTACGATAGAATAACAGTGTACTAAATGTTGCAGATAACTAAAATATACACAGTTTACAATAAATAAAATGTTCGACTTATTATTCACTGAATTATAGCATTTAGTCCCCTACCCACCTCTCGATGGTATTCTAACTACCTCCAAATTGCACTTTTCCACCAACAGCAACTCACTATGTGAATTTACAATAACAAGTTTTTGTTTTTTTCCTATTAACAAACTAAAACAAGGTTTTGCAAGCTTCGAAACAAATCGCTATTGGCTACATGATTTGCTACAAAACATCCTAAATTTCAAATTTAATTGACAACAAAATGTCTAACGTGTATTATAAAACAATCTAAGAAATGATCTAGTACAATAAAATTGACAATATATTGCAAAACTTTCGCCTAACCCTTGCCACGCCAATGCGGGAATGGTCCAGTGGCTGCATGCTAACCCGGTGTTGTCTGCCCCCAGCCAAGCCGATGTGGAAGGTGTAATCGCCGGCCGCCGCCGACACGCCCGCACGCACCCTTGTTTGTTGTGACCCCGCAGTGACCTCGTAGCGACCTCGTAAGTTCCGGCTCGAGAGCTAACGACCGGCGCTAGGCTAACACCGTTACTTGTTTTGCAGCGAACGAGGTGGTCATTGACAAGTGGTAAGCCACCGTCATCTCAGCCACCGTCCCCTCAGTGTCCCCCGAGTGTCGTGCCGCGCGTGGGCGCCACCTGCGTACCTTCTGCGGAGAGGACATGTTCATAATGTGTATATACAATACTATTACTATACTATACAATACGTATTTAGGAGGTTTCGATTTGTTATTACGTTACGTTGTTCTTGAAGACTACATGGTGCCCGTCGACAGAAGCAGTGCGATAGACTATGTGTACTTAAGTTGACAGCGTGCTATTATTTATTGTTATATTTTATTCTCTTTATCTAGTTTGCTTATCTAGATCCGATATTTCTGTTTAGTGCTGACGCCTCGACGAGCAATATGGTGTCTGTAAGGGAAGGATATACAATATTATCCGGAGTTTGGGACCTAAATGTGTCCAAATTTTAAACATACCTGTACATTTTAATGTATTATTGTTTTGTACAATAAATCGTTATAAAATAACTAATGTTTTATTTTAAAAAACTATTGAAAGTTAAACATATTTAAAAACAAAATGAAATAATTTTTATAATCGAGAAATTATTAGATACATATTGCTAGCGCTTTTATTAATTTCAATATAAAAATCACAAGTCAATTCAATTCAATATTCACAATTCATCGCAAAATTTGGCCAATACAAAAAACCTCACTATTTTTCTAAGTTATACTAAGGAGCTAATTAAAGCACAACACTATATATTAGCAAAATAAAATACCTAATTATAATCACAAAACTTTCGGCATCCCAATGAAATCCGAAAACAAAATCAAACAATATTGAAATTAAGTTAAATTTTTTCAAGAATAATTTTCCTGTAATTCTATTTGAATAGAAATTGGACAATTAATTTGTATTATTTATGAATTAATACAACTCGTTGATAAAATAACATACATCTTTTATGTGTAAGTGCCTCGACTCTCCATAGTTTAGTGTCTTAGTTACATGCAGGGTATCAAAAACTATTCTTCTGTGGGTTTTTTCGTCTCCTCCATTTATATTTCAACTTTATTATTTATTGAGTACGATAATAAATATCTACCATTATATAATATACAACTTAGAAATACCATCAATCTTTAAAATAGATGTAATGTAAATACACTACACTAAAAATCTATTTTATTTATTTTTTTAATATTGTACACTATAATAGTGATTTAAATATATATAATTGATCTTCGTAGTCTATGCACACTCACTTGTAGACGTTGTTGGAAATATGCGCAAGCAAAAATGTCAATATCACATCGATTTGTCAATTGAATTTTATAAACTCAACGGCCCTTAGGAGCAACAAATATTAATAAGTGTTTTATCTTAGTTAATGATTTATAGTGAAATAAATGTATAAAACACCATGAATCAAGTCACTAAATAAGAGATATGGATTCGTCTAGGTTCGTATTTTGCTATATTTGCCCAGTAGTAATATTGTGAAGACTTTACACGTGTAAAAGTCATCTTTTTTTCTCTTTATAACTAGAATCTGGTCTTTACAGATTAGAAAACGAGTTGCCCACTAAAATGGCTCACCTTGATATAATGGAGATCGGCGACGCTTGCTCTGATAGCGTATCTGAACCAAGCAACTCTCGAGTGTTACGAAAACGAAAATCTTTAGCCCCAGAGCCGGCCAAATCTTCTAATCGTAGAGTTAGTATGAAACCTCGTAAACATACCATAACAGAAAATGCAAATTCTAAGCAAATAGAAGCTTTATATTTGAATAAAAAAATTAAAACACTATCTCAAACATTAGAAACAATATACGAAGAGCCCAAACCTAATAGCCCAGACACCAATAGCTATATTAGTGGAAGAAAAATTAAAAGACTGCTTACATTCCAAATAGGAAACCAATATACAAAAGAAAAAATAAAAAAACGTAGAGCCAAAATAAAAAAACTTCTTGGAAACAAATCATTTTTGAACAGAAAAAAAATTCCCATGAATGTTTTTCTGAAAACTATTGAATGCTTGGAGTTAGATGAAGTGGTTCCAGCAGAAAGTACTACTGTTAATAATATAGTATGATATTTTATTATGATATTACCTGTGGTATATCAACTCCATCACTGTGAAAATAAATTAGTTATTCGTTTAAGACTGCTCTGACATTTATTAAGTATTTGTATGTTTGTGATAAATCTATAAATAATTGAAAATGAATGAACTTTAGTAATTATATGAGCTTTATGTAAAAAAGTTGTTTGTTGATCATCAATCACACATGCAGGAATAAAATAATAAATAAATTAGACAATATATGTGCTTAATTAAAATATTTTATTCTGGAATGACATATCTTAAAATAAATAATTTTTTAAAAACTTAAGTAATTCAGGTCACATGAATACATTTTATTAAACTAATGAAGTTAATCTTTAACTTTACACTCAGTTGATGTTCTATGACATCCAGGGTACTCCTTTAGCATATTTGTAGCTTTATCATTGAGATTCACACAAACACAGCTAGTTTTATTTTCACCAGCTACATACAGTTGACGCGGTACTCCTACCCAGCTTCTGTCAATACCTCCACTGCAGAAATTAAAATAATACAATTAAAAGTAATAAAAAAAAACATGAGGACACAACATTTGACTGTGTAATGATTGTAGGTAAGAATTGATTGCTACTTGAGAGAATGAGTTAATTTAATTGTATTGCTCTGTAAATAAGACAAAGTGTAGTTTTAAGTTCCACTATATCTTGAAAACTAGATATGAAGGAGGTAGGTGGAATAAGAAAGGAGCTTCTTATTGCCAGTTGTGGCACAGGGACACAAGTATGTCATTTTAAATGGGATAGGTTGTTGGTTCAATTCCTCTTAGTGGGGAGTGTCTTAACACTAGGTTCCTAGGTTCCTGCATTCTCTGCTGTGTGCAGGATAGTTAAGCCAAAAATAAAAGTGTTTTAATACTAAGTTCTCTCTGTCTACCTTGCTATATAGGAGAAGGCTTCAATCTATTTAATAAAAATCACACTTAAATAAAATTATTTAGACTTTTAAAGTGGATTGACTACCTTGTCTTTGTACACCATACTCGAGTGCCATCATCCTCACTCCAAGCTATATTACAAGGTGGATATAATTGATCTTGCTTCTTAGCATTTTCCTTTTCTAATTTGCATTGTTTTACTCTTTTTTTAAATTCAATCATGTATGAAGTTTCACCTCCATTTTCATCATAATACCTACCAACTAATGAACCTGAAAAATATTTCTTTTGAATTTTATGGTTACCAAAGTAAAATAAAAAAAAAATTAAATATATATATTATTTTGTTAAAATTATGTGGGTCATTATCATGTATTATTTTAAATGAGATGGTATAGACAGCATATTTATTTTTTATGTGATGGTTGTTATTTCAATCCCCATTATATATAAAAGCAGTATAAAAGCTTGCAGCTGAAAAAAATGTTTAGATATTCCACTGACCTACCTACATAACTATATTTTCCTTTAAAAGTATTTCTCCACTGTAAGATTGTCAACAATTCATTACAAGAAAGATCTAAGACATGGTCTTTATCCTTACTTTCATCCTTGAAATTTCCTGATACTAATGCTCTTGAGCCATCTTTTCCTAAAAAATAATACAATTTTATTAATACTGTTAAAGAGCTAATCAATAAAAATTGCGTAACAAGATGTAATAAATAAATACTTAATTAGAAAACGTATAAAAATTTGAACGTAGCGGGACTCGAACCTGCGCCTCCTGGA
>DWAP01002641.1:0-13148 GCA_018230625.1 Heliconius eleuchia | reverse complement strand
TCCAGGAGGCGCGGGTTCGAGTCCCGCTACGTTCAAATTTTTATACGTATTCTAATTAGGTATTTATCTTTCCTAAGTGTGGATTAACACTTGGAAAATGTTTAAAAAATAAAAAAGACTTGTCAATTATCTTTCAATTTTTTCTATCATATAAGCGCTCAGTAAACATTATAACATATGAAAAATTTGGACGTAGCAGAATTTGAACCAGAACCTCATAGAAACTGTACAATCGCTCTGACCCAGTAGTTAGTACTCATACTTAGTCATACCGATCCTCACAAGTTGAAGATGCACTATAAATATAAAAATAAGAAGAAGAATACATACGGATTACGGAGACAGGCACGGTTAAAAATTCCGCTATGGGATACAGCGGGAAACTGAACGCAAAGTTGGAGCACTAAGCACTGCTGCTCTGGTCTCTTTCGCCACTACCACTGTCATCGACATCTTAATTGGTACATACTATCTAAGGAGTTCTCATGCTTCTTAGGTGACCTCCCTCCAGTATCATCAATACAGTATTCTCGAAGGTCTCCCCCTACTTCTCTTACCACTCACTCTTGCTTCTAAGCTAAGTCTAAATATACATAAATAATATGTAAAAATATTTATTTAAAATTACAGTCAATTTTTTAGCTATTGTAAATATAATGAAGTTTATTATGGAGACTGCTGTCATTATGACCACTAAGTTAAAATATTTTCCTGTCATTAAAAAATTAGAAAACGTAAAGTCACGTACTGCTATTGTTTTATCAACCACCTTGTGCTGGGCTAAAATTAAACGTACTTATTAACTAGCTTAACAACTTCAATTACTGCTATCTTAGTTTCAAGTATATATAGCAGGTTTTTGTTTAAAGTAAACTCAATTGAAAATTTATAAAAAATGTGCGTTCTTTCACTTCCCACTATTTCCGTGCCTCAAAAGAGAAATCGAAATGTATAATTGAATTGTTCCAGTCAAAATTTATAGGACATTTAACGTAGATCTATAATTATGAAATTTGACAAGAAGTGACAAATTGCAGGTAAAAGAAAAATGCAATATATGAAATTTTATATTAATATTACACATGAACACTATTACAAATTTATAATCGTAATTCATTTTATAAAAAAATTTTTGGGTACGCATGCAAAATTAATTTGTCAACTTTTATAAGTTGTAATCCCTATTGATCTACAAAATTGATTTCTCTTGAAATTGATACAGAACCTTCGTCGCGCGACTACGACTCGCACATGACTGTGTTGTGACATGTTTTTGTATGAATTGAGACCAGTCACCGTGTTTAGGTCAGTTATAAGTATTGTAATTACTGGTTTTAATTATTTGTATCGTGCTTGGAAGTATCGATTCTTTTTATTCCATGAAATTTAGTATACTTTATTATATCTATTCTATTGTGTAATAGCGTCGATAATGGCTTGAAACAGTGCATATTTTCACCTCTTCCATCAACTTCCATCGGATATCACTTATTAGTAATTCCTAAATACCAAATGAAGATACAGTTACTTTTTATATTTTCTTTGAAAATGGTACATTTGGAAAAGGTAAATGTTAAATGATAAAAATAAGTTAAATACTTGGTCGTTTAGTCGTTTATTGGTTTTTTAATTTTATATCGTTTTTGTTTAATAGAGTTCAATGTTGTTTACATATACTGCCACGCCACGCAATACGCTATACGTGGAAATATTTTTTATTTTACAGCAAACAGAGCTACTTACCATTTAATAATAATAAGATTTTATTCCTAGAAAGGGCTCGTTTCGCAGCCATATTTAATGCAAGGAGGTATCATACGTCCTTTTTAAGTTTTATAAGTTTGACGTATTTGTGTATGTTATTAACAGGTGAACAGTTTAGAATAAACTAAACTGTTCACCTGTTAAATACTGGCTAAAAAAAGGTGTAATTTGATATATAATTCATTAAAAATAAAAGCACATGAGTGCAAATATTACCATTAAGTGACCTGGACCTGAAGAGTGGCAATTGTTCTTCCAATTCTTTATGCGATCTTCTTTCAAATGATGTGGGATTCACAAAAAAAACATGTGAGTGCAATTTTATCCAAAAACACGTTAAAAAAAAATTAATTAAATGTGATTGCGGCAGGATTCTTCTATTCTACTATCATGTATCATTTTTCAATATAAGTTTCATTAGAAAACCAGGTCCCTACAGATTTAAGCAATGGGATCTCGACATATTACTTTTTAGAGTTTTTGTGTTGAGGTTTTTTTTTCTTTTTTAATTTATTCATTATTTCTTGATTTTGCCCAAAAATTATTTGATAAAAATATACTTTTTGAATTGATTATGCTATCCTTTATCGACTACTTTAAGAATTTTTTTTTTAGCTTCATACTGTGTCCTGTATAGGCAAAGACGAAACTTGACGCTGCACTTTGTTTTTCCGTACCTCGAAAGGAAAAAACGGCACCATATTTATAGGATCACTTTGTCGTCCGTCCGTCCATCAGTCTGTCCTGATCCTTTTTCACAGGAATGCTTAGAGTTATCAAGCTGAAATTTATATCAGATACTTAATACTGTCTCTTGGAGCTGTGAAAAAATCAACCTTCTAAACCTTAATGCCGCAAATATCCGCAAATTTTCGAAACTTGCAAGGAAATCAAAACCTACTCGGGACTTACTGTGAACTCAGACATCTTACAGCGCAGATAAAGAACAAATTGCGAAAAGTGAAAATTTATAGATATTCCATAGAAAAAAATGATTACAAACTTATATTTGTTAGTTAATTTCAAAGAAATGGAATACGCCTGTAAACTTAAGTTTGTTAACTTGTTTAACATATATTTTCCGTTGACCTACAATCTTAAAATTGGTACAGAAGTCTTACAGGTGGGACCCTCTCGCACTTAGCCAGTTTTGTTTTAAAACGGTTGTTTTTAACTAGTCGTTCAATTAAATTTAAACATCATCAGACGCTGTATACTGCATGTGGGTATACCAGGCTTTTTGGTCTTGATACCAGAGCGAAGAAATGAAAATATTAATAACGAGTGGGGATCGTACCCACAACCGTCGCGTGACTGTAGTCACACCCTTGCACCTCCGCGCCACGACGGCCTCCAACTCAAATAAGCATATAATAAAAAATAAAAATATTGCAAATGCTATAACTCGCACACATAAAAGGAGGAGTCCCGTTAATATAAATTATGTAAAGAACATAAATCTGCAAAACTCCGCTACAGCTGCCCGATTCCCGCTATAAATACAATAATGGCGTCGACGTCGTTACAAAACGCATTACAATTGTTGTGAATTGCGTTGCGAGTTCTACTAATTTCATACAGATTACTGTGATTGGTCGTGATAAGAGGACGTGGGAGGGAAGGGATGTGTTGAAGCGCCTTCCGTTAAAAATACTAGAACACAGTAAACCGAGAACTCTAAGTTCTGAGACATAAAGACGACAATTTTATTTTATTGTATTTATTTTTGTAATTGCAAATTGTACGATAGCGTGTAAAGTAGTGGTTTTGATAATCTTGTATATATCTTATACGCTATGGTGTAATACGATATATTACTAATAATTATCCTATATTAGGTTCCATCCAGACGTACATGCGCACGTCTGGATAGACCCTAATATAGGGTTGTTTGTTACAAAATATAGACTTTGTGTTCTATAGACTGTAAGGAAGTAACTTTTTAATATGCAATGCTGGGATACTTTAAGTACCACATTGTAATGAAGAAAAATAGATAAATTCAAATATATTTTTAGTTTTAAAACTTTTTTTTTGTTTAATAAAAAAAGGAAAGATAAATATAGGTATATCTATGGCTTAGAAAAATATAGGTATATCTAACAAGCGATACAAGCAAGAGGCGATTTCCCTTATTATTGAAAAAAATATTAGAACATGTTAAAATGTTGGTGAAATAAATATAGAAAAAATATCGCACCTTTAGAGTTATAGTGACCTAATCAAAAAAATCATGATTTTGATTTTTTGTCAGAAATTGATCTAGTTTCCAAGGACCTAGGAACCAAGTGTCTTAATTCTAAGTTCCCTGTGCCTACTCTGCTGTGTACAGAGCGTCGTTTTAGATCAATTTTTGATAAGAACTCAAAATCATGGTTTTTTTGATTAGGTCACTATAATTATAAAGGTGCGATATACTGTCTAAGTATTATAGCTAACATTACATAATCTTAAAATGGCTTCCGTCCTATCGTGACGGTAGAGTGACTACTAATTGAAAAATACTTAGTGCGACCAATAAGAAGTTGCAACTTCATTGGTTTGGAAAAATGTTCTTTTTTTAAATTAGAATGAAACCGTCGTTGCGCGACGCGATCTACTATGAACACGACAGTTGTGGGTTCAATTTCTAATCGAGATAATGAGTTATTGTTATTTCCTTGTGTGCTAACAAAACAGCAGGAGCGAGCTTCGCCACTCAATACGAGCGTCTCGGAAATTATGTAGAAAACGGGGAACGTAATGTTTTAACACTAGGTTCCCTCTGCTAATAGTAAATTATTAGCTAATAGTAAATTATCAGTGCTATCGAGTCAAATAAATAAATATAATAAATAAATCAATTTCACGCTGTATTTCGCATACAGCAGGATAGGCAGAGGGAACCTAGTGTCAAGAGTCAACACTCCGTTTCACCGAATTCTGGAGGCATTGCTTGTTGACTAGCGGAACTCAACGACGCGCCTTGCTTGACACCAATATGCACAAGAAATGAGAATAGTAAATATTTAATTTCGAGTGGGGATCGAACCCACAACCAATCGTGAATATAGTATATATATATACATAGGTATGTAAATAAATTATCCATAATATATCATTACATTAAGAATTTACGTTACGCTTGTAAATTTCACTTGCACGCCAGATCTACGTTTGTGCGTTTAGATTGCATGTCGCTAACGAGAGCCACGTCACCCTGACACTAGCCTGGGATACTATAATTTTATCTTATGTTAAAGAACCTAGTGCACACTGAATACGTGTTTTTAATCGCAATTTTTTAGAAATTCGTACATTTGATGACTTAAGGCGGGAAGGCGTAAAATTTACCAAGTTAAAAAATAATAATACAGAGAATTCGTCTGTGCGTTATCTCTACGTTACTCAGTAGCACCATAGTTTTATATACCTACGAGTATAACCTATTCATGTGCTAAAAGGTAAAGATATCAAAAAGGGTTAATTAAGATGAAGAATAAGGTCGCGATTGATGGAGCTTTTATAGGTCGCGATTGATGGAGCTTTTATAGGTCGCGATTGATGGAGCTTAATATTAAGAAAAAAAAATCTATGGACTTGTGGATATAAATAATTATTGAACGATGTCTATAGAACTTAATAATTATGAACTTAATAAATTTATCGGTTTCATCGATAACGATGAACTGATTTTAATAATTATATTTTCAATTCAGAAGTGAAAAGGAACAATATAATAATAAAAAATAGAGATTATTTACATATTTCAAGTCAAGAACATTGTAAGAATCAAATTTGAAATCTAAAAATGTTCCTATTCACGGTATCATATGTATATTAGAAATGGCATATTATATAATATGAACTATAGAAAATAAACTTTTAACTTTAAAATATGATGTTTTGTCATCGGTCAGATTATATCCGCCATTTTCACTATCAGTCAATCTGCTCATAAGATAGTACTGTTATGATTCCGTTACTTTCGTAGTTTTTATTAAATTTCTTGTTTTGTTAAGTGTAAAGTTGTTTTCTGATTATTTACCAATGGATTAGCCCAAATTAAATAGACATTGGAAAGTGACATAAAGGTTTCAGAAACAGTATTTCTTTGTTTATATTTTGTCTCATGCCAAAATGAATAAGGTATATTTAAATTAAGTGCCCAAGCGGCAATCGTGGAGCAGTCAGACAGTGCGTAAACACGATGATTGTGGGTTCGATCTCCACTTGAGGATTTTAACATCTTCATTTGCCAGCCCGGTATGGTAAAGTGTGATGTTGACTTCCACCACTCAACAATTAATATTTTAGATTCAGGTGGAAAACCGAACCGAATTTTATCTAATCAAAAATTATTGAAATTTTACCATAGTTATTTAAAACAAAAAGAAAACACATTAAGAAAATAGTGAAATAATATTAGTATGTATGGATATCGATATTTCATTACAAAACTTCAAGCATATGAGTACTAAGCCTAACACGCACGTCAAACGCTTGCGATAGTTATGTGCTATGATTATGCGCACAACAATAAATATTTCTATAGCGAATGATTGCTGATTTATGAAATTTTGTTGGCTTTTATAACAGTAATCTATATCTGTTTACACACACACATATATATATATATATATATATATATATATATATATATATATATCACGCAACGCCTCCAGAATTCGACAGGAAGTGGGGAACAGAAGTGTCTTACCACTAGGTTCCCAGGTTCCCTCTGCCTACCTGCTACGTGCAGGATACAGCATGAACAACATAATTACAATGCAAATATTAATTTGAAGTATTTATTACTTGCAAAATCACCAGTCAAGCAACAGGTGCGTACTGTGTAAGCAACGCGCCCCGGGCCGACGCCGCCCGGGCTCTTAAATCTGATATGATTTATTTACCTAGAGATCCGATGTGTCATTATCGAACTAATAAATTAGTGGTCAGTAACGATAGCAGGCTTAAATGCCTTTTAAATGTTAATGATTACAGGGAACCCGGTTTCGGAAATGTGAGAGGGATTGGCCAGCTTCGTATTGATATCGAAGTTTAGTTTATTAAGGTTGTAATGTGGATATAGAGACCGTTGTTGCACAGTTGCAGTAGCAATTGCCTGTAAACGTGATGAAGGTGGGTTCGATTTTAACTCGGGAGGATAAATTATTTCTTAAAATCACATTTTCTCGTTCTGGTAACAAGGCAAAGCGCGGCGTTGAGTTTCTTGAAAAGAGATTTATGCATATACTTCCAAGATTTCATTGTTTTTTAAGTAAAACGAAAAAAATGTGATTTATAATTATTGTTTTTGGGAATCATGTGTATGTAAATAAATTATTTCAATTAATAATGAATGGTTATTATGTATCGCAGATTTATCAGTATAAAGTGTACAACACTAACTGTCAGTTATAACGGCGTTAGGAATATTGGTTTCAAGAGTACCAAAATAACGTCGCCGCAGGATTGCATTGGACAATGTTGGACGTCAGTGTATGAATCAGTGAATCAGTGTCTCTATCGTTATGTGTCTGTCAAATCAAAATTAACCAGCTTCACGCTGTATCACACAGTAGGGCAGGCAGAGGAGGCCTAGTGTTAAGACACTCTGTTTCCAACTTTTCGCCAAGTTCTGGAGATCTCCGCGCTTTTCCTCTACACCAGAGCGAAGAAATGAAAATATAAATGTAAATAAATATGTTATTTTCTCGTCCGTCGCCACCAGTTCCACAACCAGTCGATTTTACAGTCACACTTTGAGCCCCTGCGCCACGACTGGCCTCTCCGTGTCTGTCATTAAGCTGTAATAATAAAAGCAAATATAAAACTTCTATTAAGATCTACATAATCGCTTTTTGGTTTTACACTAGTTAATTGAATAACAAATACTTGTCAGTAATGTAATTGTCAGTCAGTTAAACAGTTTGTCAGTAATAAGAACTATTAACTTCATACACTTATAGTTTTATTAGCCTATCATTGTAGCTAACGTTATTGAAATGTAAAATAAAAATAAGTGTTTTCATGTATTTCTTTATTTTTATGTATATATAATACTATACTAATATTGTAAAGCTGAAGATTTTGTTTGGTTGTTTATGCTTATCTCAGGAACAACTGGTTTGAATTATTTTTAATTTCGATAGTCCGATTATCGAGAAAGGAAAGAGAAGAAATTATACATATATTGTACATTTTACTAATCGTTTATCGTAACCCAGGGAACCTGCGATAAGAGCCATAAGGGTACTATTACTTATTTTATACTAATTATTATGGCGAAAACAGGTAAAATGTAGTATTTTAATATTTTAGGATTCCGTGTAAATAACCATAAAAAATCTGTTTTAGAACACGAAACATAGTTAACTTTTTTTAGCTTCACGCTGTATCCCGAACATGCTAGGATAGACACAGGAACCTCGTGTTAGGACTCTCCATTCCCATTAAGACATTTTCGTCCCCCATATTCCGAATTTAAGAGACATTTAATATTGATTAGCGGAACGCCGAGCTTTGCTCGCGCGTTACCAGAGCGACGCAATGAAATATCTAATAATTCATTGCCTCAAATGAGAATTGAACCTACAACCTGTCGCGTTTCCAGTCCACAGTCCACACGTTTGTTCCCCTGCGCCATGACTGGCCTCGAAATAATTAAATCTATCGAGATAATTAAACATATGTATTTAGAATATTCTATAATTCAGCTTGTAAGATCTTTTTAGCTCGCCTGCAATGCAAATTAAATTTTCCAAGCAATCCCGCGAAGCCCCATAAGAAATAAAAAATAATAAAAAGCTTAATTTGTACTAAGCCGCGACAGTAATGCTGTAGTAAACATTTTGACAGCATTATTAATAAGTGAATAATAAAATTGTTTATAAGATTTCATTCTGCAATATACTGTGCACCGATATCGTATATAATTAACTGTTGTACCGTAATATGCACTGACAGCATATTAAGTCTTGGTTATAATGTTTTTCTTTGTTAGATGTATAGATTTTATATGTATTTGCCAAAGAAACAATTGATTTAACACATTTTTGTATTTTTTTAAATGTGGCATAACGGAATGTTTTGATACTTAGGCTTCCAATCTGTTTAATCTCTCAAGGGAGAAACTAACTTTACATTTTCCTTAAGGAATGGCAGAAAGGAGAAAATCGTCATTTTCTATATATCTACATATATTTGAAAATTTTTAATTGCATCGCTTTACCTAGAGAGAGAAAATGAAAATATTAAATATTTCATTTTATCGACTGGAAATGAAACCGATGACAAGTCGTGCGCCTGCGCTACAACCGGCCTCAAATACTGTTTTGTTTCTTAAATATATTTTTCTTTGTAGAAAATTCTATTTTTCAATTTTTGTATTATACTTAAAAAGTGACTTTAGGTGGCGGAACCCAACGCAACACTTTGTCTTGTCTGCGGGGAAATATAAATAATTCGTTACCCTAGCGGGCATCGAACCCACAACCTATATTTTCAAAATAAATTATTTGTTTTAGATACGCCCATACAGATATATTTTAACGAATGCCAAGGAAGAGAAATGCCATTTTAGATCCAGTTTTAGATTATATATTTCTACGACGTTATCCTTTTTCTTATCGCATTAGTAAATACAAGCATATTTTCTCACGACGTATAAGGTTAAGAGTCCTGTGATTTTCTTTAGATATATGTATGTATATAATTGTTTTCACAATTTCAATATTTTATATTGAAAGAAACTGGAATATTTTGTTCTTTTTCCGTTTCCGTAGAAATTTCGACAAATCCTCTCTTAGTGCTCTGCTATACTCCCTTATTATTTACATTCGAAATTTAAACTATCTACGTACAGTAGTTCAGTTTGTATTTTATATTACCAGAGCGAAGTAGAATATTAAATATTTCATTTCTTCAAGTGGGAATCGAACCCACAACCTGTCGCGTTTACAGTCGCACGCTTGTGCCCCTGTGCTACGACTGGCCTCTTTAATTTAATAAATCCAAATTATAAAAAGCATAGCTTTTCTTAAATTATTGTAGTAATACATATAGGTTTTCAAAAAAAAACTTCTTTATCTGACCAAAATAAGCAAAATACTCTCTGTCGTTTTGGCCTAATAACTTAACAAACGTGCAGACATACAAACAGTGTCGATAAACAACAAATTTAGTATATACAATATACATTATAATAAATATTGCATAGCAGTGGATAGGTGCCTTCAACGTCAGATTAAATTCAGCGATAAGTATAATACGACAAGTATCCATACAACGTGAGTTGGCACTGGCGCTGGCGGCTCAGATAATTTAATTCTTAAGATGTATGTAGCATATTATATTATATAATAGTATTATATTTTATTAAGTATTTTTTAAAATATTTTACTAGGTTGTCTGTGGACTTAAAGTGGGTATTTCCGTATTTTTTTTTATTATTGTAAAACGCGCCGATTGTGTCAGTTCGATACCTATTCGGGGGAATTATTATACTAAAACCGTGGCGTTGAGTTCCACCATTCATCAGTAATTTCTCAAAATTCAGAGATATGTGGGAAAGTACTAGGTCGCCTCTGATTACACACTACAAATGTTAATTTTAATAGTTTTATTCTGATATTATATATACATCTATAAATTATCAATTTTCCCATTTTTTCAACATATATCAAAATAAAAATATATTATATGTTATAGTATTAGATTTGTTATTGTTATCATTACGGTGGACAGATTTCACGTCAGATTACAAGGCGAGATAAGTTATTACATGTTCCCACATGGTGCTAGTGGACATTGAGCGCTGTTGCACAATTTAGGCGTATGTCGCGTGCTAAATAATAAAAAAAATATACTTTGCATTATATACACAATTATTTTATTAAGAAAAAAAATGATTTTTTTTTAATTTATTTTATTATACTCGTAGTAATAAGAACTTTCTTTTTTTGGGATGTCATGCAGCATCCCCGGAATTCAATCCATATGTTACCGGTGATCTGTATAATTCGGTATTGTATACAATACCTTGGCAATGTATATAATACGGTATTGTATACAATACCTTGGCAATGTATATAATATAATATTATTCATTTTCTAGGCAAAGTATGTAATGACCATATTATTTCAAATATTGCCTGGACGTCCGAGGTATTTTATAAATGCCGAGGTATTTATTGTATAGAATACCGAAATTATACAGATTGCCGGTAACATTTATAACGTTTTAGTTAGGTAATGCGTTAATACATATATATGCCTTTCTTTCCATGGCTGATAATTTAAAGTGATACTTTATGATACAAGATTGTTAAAAGTTAGAATTTTTAAAAACATTTAAAAAGGTAGAAAATATTTAAAAAAACATCCTGGCTAAGTCTATAACTATAACTGGGAGGGAGATCTAGAGCAGTCAGTAAACTTATTAAATAAAAATTTAACAATGTGATTTTACATTTACGTAGAAGCAGCGAATAAAATAAATAAATAAATAAATCAGCTTCACGCTGTATTCCGCACACAGCAGAGTAGGCAGTGGGAACCTAATATTAATACACTCCGTTCTGCAGTTTCTGCCGTATGATGTTGATGAGGCCATATCCAAAGAAGTATGCAGATACCGTAGAGTTTGGCGCTCCATTCTCTCTGGCTACCGCAGGGTTACATCGTGACGTGAAGTTAAGTATAATACTTTAAACAATAACTTTCCCTAGCATACAAGCAAAATAAAAACTACAAATATTTTTTTTGAGATCTTTAAAGTGTTGATATTCCACACTCGGGAAAGAAAAATACCTATTCAGAAAACGTACAAAAATTTTAAGCCGCGCCTCTTAGTCTGCTTCCAAGATAAATTTTCCAAATAAATAAATACAAAATAAATCGTAAATTAGATGTATCAATATACACCAACATTAGCACACAATAAATAGCCCACAATCATGTCGCACAGGACATGTTCCCCACGACTCCGAACAGGCACAATGGTACCGCGACAAGTGGTGTCCGGGAACACTGGCCGGTATGTCGAACCGTTATCGCAATTGTAATCTTATCTTGCAATACGAGTACAATCAGCTTCACTCTGTATCCCGCACACAGCAGGGTAGGCAGGGGGAACCTAGTGTTAAGACACTCCGTTCTAAGACACATCCGTTCCTCATTTGCCACTGAATTCTAAAGGCATTGCGTGTTGGGTGGCGAAACTCAATGAAAATATTAAATATTTCATTTCCTCGACTGGGAATCGAACCCGCAGCCTATCGCGTTTACAGTCGCACACTTGTGCCCATGCACCACTACTGACCTCAAAAACTTTGAGCCTATAGGTTTTTTAATTACTAGAGATTTTATTTTATATTTATATTATACATATGTAATACCACGAGTCTGATCAAACACACGAATAATTATGTTTAATGAAGACCACGCCCATTGCCCATCAAATTGTAAGACGATTTCTTGGGCAAGGGGCGTGGTCTTCATATAACTTCAACAATTTTTGTATAAAAAAAAATAAAATCGGTTCATCCAGTCAAGTTCTGAGGTAACAAACATAAAAAGAAATACAGCCAAATTGATAATCTTCTTTTCTTAGTCGCTTAAGTTTTTTAAGCGACTAAGAAAAGCTTCTCACGCTCGGAAAAATAAAACTTTACTTTTGGATCGAATGTGCGCTTTGTCACGTCGGATGAAGTGCTTTAATATTGGCAGTTACTATTGTATGATACCGTCGTTGCATGTATATTGCTGTTTATATAAGTCTTTTTTGAAATTGAAGGCATTGCGTATTGAGTGACCGAGCCCTCTATTAATAATATTCTTTTCTTCACGCATTATCCCTCGTTGTAGGATAGGTTATCTCTAGCAACTTAGTGTTAAGACAATACGTTCTCTGTTTTCGACGGAATTGTAGACATTTTATCTAGGTGAGTTTAGCGGAATAGTTTGGTGGAACTAAAGGTCGCGCTGTGCATTAACAAGAATTAATTTATTCTAGTGTTGAGGATCGAACCCACAACCATCGCTTTGACGTCCTTATTATTAATATCACCTATTAATATTATAATATTCTCATAAATATTCGTATCTACGTAAAAACAACAGGGGCTTAGGCGTGCGAATAGAAACGCGAAGGTTGCGGGTTTAGTTTTTACTCAGGTTAATATTTTCATTTCCTCCCTCTGGTGAATAGGCAGAGCGCGGCTTAGTATTCCGCCAACCAACACACAATGCCTCCAGAATTCAGCGGAAAGTGGGGAACGGAGTGTCCTAACACTGGGTTTCCTCTGCCTACCCTGGTATTTTTTTTTTTTTTTTTTTTTTTTTTTTTTTTTTTTTTTTTTTTTTTTTTTTTTTATGGAAAAGACACGGCAAACGAGCGT
>DWAP01002640.1:0-13149 GCA_018230625.1 Heliconius eleuchia | reverse complement strand
CTCCAGAAAGGATCCACTCACCACACATACAACCGACTATATTTGGCTACATATAATGCTTGTTTTATGAAGAAAGACGTCTATCTTGCTGAGCTCGAGTCGAAGTTAGGACACGTAAGAAGTATTCTTTGAAAGTGATCGAGGCTCTGATGACAAGGACGAGACCGTCTATGATGACATAACAAGGGCCTTACACAACATCACTAAGACCCACTTCACTGTTGTTATGGGAGACTACAATGCGGCGGTGGTGGCCACGGTGTCTGTATATGAAATATCTATGAGAAAAATGTAAAACAATTATATTTAAATATGTCTGTCTCATAATAAGATTCTCGTGGGATGTTGTTATCTTTAACAATATACCAAGAAAAACCAAAGCTATGATACAGACAGAATATGGACGTTGAAAAAATGGCACATCTGATGTAGAACCTTGGTAGTCAAACTAAAGTATAAGAAGTAATGAAATATAGCTTATGAAAGAGGAACGAAATACCTCTAAGCACTTAAAGGTTTCCTAGATTTTATCCAAATTAAGTGCATTAATAAAATATCCAATTTCAAGATATTTTATGGTAGATTTTTTACATATAATAATTAAAGTATTATTGGAGCTATTAAACTGTAATTAGAATAAATGTACGGATAAGTACTTAATAATCTATATAATCAAAATTACTAACTTTAAATATAATAATTTTTATGCATATTTCATTTAAATTATATTTAAATTAAGTAATAAAAATATTCTTTTTAGCGTCACTCTGTATGCCGCACACAGCAGGGTAGACAGAGGGAAACTAGTGTTAAGGCACTCCGTTCACTATTATGAGCCGAATGCCGCATCTTGTCTCGACACCCTTAAATTATTCATTCAATATATAAATATATGTAAATAAATATTTAATTTCTTCATATGGGAATCGAAGCCACAACCTTTCGCGTTTACAGTCCATTTGCCTCTATAGAAACGGAAAATCTACTTAATTTAAATATAATTTAAATCAATATATGCAAGTCAAGTGACTTGCATATATTGTGACTTGTATATATGTCAAAAGGTTGACTGCAAATTTATTTAAAAAATATGTATATTCTTTATATATGTTAATATATCAATAATAGAAGCATAAAAACTACTCTGCATATTTTGTCCGTCTGTCTGTTTCGCAAATCAGAATGGATTTTGCCATGGTAATCGCTTTAAGCCTATAGCAACTGATAGGGTAGTTTTTTACTGGTATTTAACTTTATTAAAGCAATTTTCATAAGAAATTTCGATGATTCGCAAATCAATCTAATTTATATAATTTTAACAATATTCTTAATTAAGTTTAATAAATCATATATATTTTCATTTAACTTAACCACTTTTAAAAAAATAAATTTCATTTAATAGTATAGAAGCGGCCACATATGGCAGTTTGGACAAAAAAAAATATGAAATCAGTGGGTAGGTAGGTATATTTGTCGGCACTAGCTATGAAAGAAAGGAGACAAAAAAAGTAAAAAAATAGAATTGGAACGAAGGATTACATGTAGGCCTCAATAAATTAATAAACTTAATAAAATTAATAAAAAAATAAACAATAAATAATTGAAAAAATATGTACTGATCGATTATAAGGCAAAAAATAGTATTATTAATATCATAAAATATAGGTTGTATATTTCATTTTCAACAAATTTAAGCACCAAAATGTTTAAAAACTTTAGATTGCAAATTATTATGGGGATGCTGCAAACACATTTTAGAACAAACTGAACGAATTAAATAAATAAACGTGTATTTGAAGAGAGTGAATCCACGGTCGGATCACTAGTAGAAAAATGTGTTATATAAAAGACCTTTGAACATTTTAACAGATACATTACCGTTTTTTACATTACAATCGATTCTACGCGCATAGGTTGACTGGTGAGTTCTAGCAATTAGCTCAGTAAACACAACACAAATATAATTCCTATAAAATGTTCTTTGTCAAATGATTATTTAATAAAGATGTAAAAAGTAAAATTAATTTATTTTTTAAATACAGTGAATTATCTATAACAATAAATTTACGTACCTATATAAAGAAAAAAATATTCACTTTTAAATTAAAATGAGCAAAGTTCTATTTTGTGAATTACTACAGTAATGATGGCGTCCACACCTCAAGATCATGAATCATCCTGGGATAATAAAATGGGCTTAAGTCCTGGTGAAAGAATCGTCATATCTGGTATGTCAGGCTTATATCCAGAGTCTGAAAGTGTCAAAGATTTTGCGAATTTACTGTATAATAAGGTAATAATACTAAAATATTTTGTATTTATTGATTGAGTTAAGCTATTTTGAATATGTTGTAAGCCGTTTTAAACCTTAGAATGAATGATTTATCTGATTTAATCTAAAATTTATCCAGAGTATAAGTCGATTGACGGATCAACGCCGGTCTGTAGGTAGCGAACTTCGGTACCTATCTATTTAAGCCCCATGTAAGTTCAGCAATTTTCAGTGATTCATCAAATATGTAGGAATTTTCGATTTTTTGGAAAACCAATCTCTGAAGAAAATTGGCAAACATAGCCTGACTATAGAATCTGCGCTCGTGATTTTTTTTTATTTTACTCAATAATGGGCCATTCGTATCATATAATAGCTTAAAAACTACCTAAAAATTGTGACGAAATTGTTAAAAGGTTCTAAAAATAAGGTTCTACTTAAACGCAATCAAAAGACACGAGCGTATATGCTTCGTATTTGCATTTTTTTTATTTGCCACGTAATCAGTCTTATAGAGTACTCCTTAACCTAAAATTATGAAAATTAATAACAAGTTAGAACTTACAGTTCCTATAAAAAAAATTAAAATAAATTTCTAAAAATTGGTAATATAAATGTGTATTACAAAAAAAAACACATAACATACATATATTTTTGAAGCCCGTCGTAGCGTGGTCGCACAAGCATGCGACTGTACAAGCAACATGTTGAGAGTTCGATTCCTACTCGAGGAAACGAAATATTTAATAATTTCATGTCTTCGCTCTGGTAACGAATAGTACTTCTAGGCTTCTGCCGCTTGGAATAATCCCGTACACAACAGGAAAGGCAGAGGAAACCTAGTGTTAAGACACTCCGTTCCCCACAGCACAGCAAGCGAACGTAGTCGCGGGCACTGCTTAGTATATATATAAATAATAATGACTTATTTCAGTCCAATCCGGTGACATTGAAAACAGATCGTTGGAATTATGATCATCCCGAGCTAATTAATTACGTAGGCACTGTACCGGGTCTCGCATTGTTTGATGCACAATTTTTTAAAGTGCACTTTCGTCAAGGAACCGTCATGGATCCGATGTCACGGAAGCTTCTGGAACAAACATATCAAGCAATATACGATGCAGGTAAGATTTTATAAGACGAACACATGCATTAGACATAACGTATAGTACGTTTGATCGTTATATTTAGTTAATAACACCCCCTAGTAATCAGGGACAGCAGAATAGTTCTATATTTTGTTATTTTATGTATGAACTTTCATTTTTCTAGGACTCAATCCTGGCCAAATTTCTGGAAGAAAAATCGGTGTTTACATCGGGGTTAATTTGTCTGAAAGTGAAAAATCATGTTTTTATACCTCTGGCATTCAGACGGGTCTTGGTATAGCAGGGTATGTATTCTACAATATATGTATTTATATTAAAGGACTAGAAGATTGCTGTCATTACTTTATATCTTTTGTTTGTTTATATCATTTGCAATGTTCACTACATGTAATAAATAAAAATTTACAAATTACACAAAACGTTAATAATTTTTCAAATAAACTTAAAGAGCTAATAATAATTCATACTTATATACATTAATAGATGCAGTAAGGCCATGTTTGCTAATCGTATATCATACTGGCTAAACGCTAAGGGTCCTTCCATTGCTATCGATGAAGGGTGCTGTAGTTCCTCTCGCTCGCTGGAACTTGCCCACCAAGCTATAACACGAGGGGATTGTGATATGGCAGTCGTGGGAGGATGCAGTCTTTGTCTCCATCCACAAACTATTGTTCACCACACAAGGTACGTTCAGTTATATTAATAAATGTTTTGAATATATTTTGAAACTGATATAAACTATGCAAAATCAGGATATTTTACCGGTCAATATTTTGATTCAAATAAATTACTTATTTTATAACTATCTTAAAAAATATAATTTTGTTAATTTAAAAATTGTTGATAATATTCTGTTACAATATTACAGAGTCATCCAGTCATGTCCTGATGGCAAAACAAAGTCCTTTGATGAAAACGCTGATGGATGTGCCAAATCTGAAGCTATCAACGTCATTTTTCTTCAAAAAGCAAAAGACGCTCTTAGGTACCATAAGTCTTGACAAATTATAGTTTACATAGTTCTATTCGATCTTTATTTTTTAGTAAGGTAGAGAAAGATCATTTTTTTCTCACTTAAAGCTTAAGATTTTTTAAGATTTTCACTTAAAGCTCTTCGTAACTTTTCCGGAAGTTATTCTTTAACTTTTCATCTCCTTCTCTCTCTGAATTATCTCGCTTCATCTTTATCAATGCGCTTGTTTGGTTAAAACTCCCCGTTACTTAATAAAATATATTTTTATTGAATAACTCTATAACTCGATGATGTCTAGTTGTTACTCCTTCTAGAACCCTTTATCTCTGTAACCGTAAGTAACACAAGATCTTTTAGAGATTCGGATGTAGCAATGTAAAGGAAGCTTAATTTTCACAACTCAAACTTATTTGATCAGATTAGTACTTATAAATCATTGTACGCTACGAAGGCAAAAACCACATTTACTTCACATTTTTTGTGTATTTCAGAGTTTACGCAGAAGTTGTTCATGTAAAATGTGAATTCACCGGCATACATACGGAAGAAACGGGACCAAAGTTTGGTTTCTATCGAGACATTGACAAAATAAGCACATTTATCAAAAGCTTTTACGACGAAGTAAACGTTCCACCAAAAGCAATTGAATACGTTGAAGCCGTCGGTTCAGGTAATAAATGCGATCAGATATTATTATCCGAATTATTTTTAACATTATTTAAATAAATAAAAGAATATATTTTACCATTGCCAGTGAAACTGATTCCTCAGTTTTGTTAATTTTTAGCCTTACGACATGTCCATGAAGGGGTAACTAGAGAAAACGGAGCGCCAAACGCTATTGTCTCTGCCTACCTCTTTCATATCTTTTGTGTGTCTCTTATCAATTTTTTGTTTTTATTGTAATTTTTCATCTATTTTAATAAGGACATTTAACAACATATGCTATCATATGCATATTTCAAATTTGGTCAAACCTAAACGTTCTATATGAACGTGTGCGCGCGAACAAAATTTGTTACAAATTCTATGTTCAATAAAATCAATCAATGTAAATCAAAAACCGTTTTTGGTGGTTTACAAAAACACGTGTAACTCGGAGATAATTAAACCTTTTGACAAATAGATGCTTAGAAAATGCTACAGTGAGTCCTACCAACCTAGGAAAAAAATTACCTACCTTCCTAATGCTCGGGAGTTTTAATGGTTAAATATTATTTGTTAACATTAAAAGAAATTCTTGGAATTTTAATAATCTTTTTTATAGCTGAACCTGAAGCTGATAAGGCTGAGTTGGAAGCAATTAGCTCTATTTTTTGTAAGGACAGAAGTCATCCTCTTTTGGTTGGCAGTGTTATGTCCAACATTGGGTATACCGAAGCAGCTTCCGGATTAACAGCTATTACTAAGGTATGATATGTAGTGTTCATTTAGATTATTTTTTAACATTTTAAAGTATTATTCAACACTAAGGAAAGAAAAGTACTTATATAGAAAAAAATTTGAACGTAGCGTTGTTAGCATTTCTGTAGGGAGAGTTTTACAAACTTGCTCTACCCAAAGATAATTACTAAGAATTATCGTCTGACAAGAGAGAATGAAATTTATTAAATATTGTTAAACATTGTGTTATCGTCAACAACAACAAGTGTTATCGTCTCGACGACAATTTCGACGTAGCTTGATAAAAACGTATGGCTTAGTGGTCAGAGCACCTGGTTCTAAATAAGTATTTTTAATTTCGATTAATTTATTTGAACAATGAAAAATATATTTTCTGTAGTTTGTAGTAGTTAGCTTAGAGAAAAAAATAATAATTATAGAATAAATAATGGAAAGTAATATCTTTTTAAGCCACTATTGACCTTTGTAGATTGATAAATTTCTCAATAAATAAAATATATATTTATAGTTTTATTAAACTACTTCATCCGAGTAATTTACTAAACTTGATGTAACTTAGTGCTAATATGACAACATAGAATGTCAAAAAGAGTTGAAGCGAACTGTTATTTGTTTATGGCAGGTCCTGTTGGGGTATGAAACTGGTAGGATACCATCTAATCTCCACTGTCAATCACCTCGAAAGGATATTGCAGCTTTGCGAGAAGGCAAAATAAAGATTGTTACTGATCATACGGAGTTTGGCCGCTCCTATGTAGCTATTAATGGTCGCTCCATTTCAGGTGTCCATACGCATGCTCTACTAAGTGGACATTATAAACCTAAGGTAAAAAATATATCTATGACTCTGATTATCTCTGATTATCGTGATTAATTGAGTTAAATAATAAATATTTAGCATATAGATAAAATAAAATATGGCTGACAAAATATAAGGTGATAAAACTGATAAATAAGCAGCGTATAAAGTGTTATAAATGTGTTTTACTAATAATTAGTTAAATCAATTACTTTTAGACTTTATTAAAGTGCTTATCTAATTTACCTGTATATTATCAAACTAAGTAGGAATAATTAATTATAAGAATTAAACATTAAAACTCCCCGACACAAAAAGCTTTGTTAAGCACACTAACAACTCGAAAAGAGCCGATAATCATAAAACGGTTGAGCATATATTCTCGAATCTTGACTAAGAATGCTCTCGATTAAGACACCGTTCAAACAAAACAACTAAATCATAATTGATTTATCCGTTACAAAGAATAGTAATACAATTGTTTTAGTTCGAGGTTAAAAATAGAACAGGAAGTTTTTATTTAGTTTTATTTTATTTTATTTTTAAATTAATATTCCAGGATCTTTCACGTTACAAGTCAAACATTCCTCATTTGGTGACAGTATCAGGCCGACAGGAGTCAGCCGTCGATAAAATCATTAACGACTTGAAATCAAAACCTTTAGATCCTGAAGAGTTGGCATTACTGCATAATATACACAGCACTAAAATTTCTGGTCACTTAGGCAGAGGATATGCTATTCTTGGTAATTGTCGACACGATTAGTTTTACTGATGCCGCATAATTGTTGTCCATAGTATTATTAGTGAACTAAATATAATGAAAATTAATTTCCTTCTAGCATTTCCACATAAATGATGAACGTAGTGAATTATAAATATTAGTGACAACAATATTTCAAGACACTTAACATACTATTTAAGGTCAGTCGTGGCGCAGTGGCACGAAGTGTAACTGTAAAACCGACTGTTTGTGGATTCGATCCCCACTCGAGGAGATGAAATATTTACTTAAATTTATATTTCCATTTCTTCACTCTGGTGTCGAGGCTAATTGCGGCTTTGAGTTCTGCAACTCAATACGCAATGCCTCCAGAATTCGGCAAAAATTGGGGAACGGAGTGTTTTATCTCTAGGTTCCCTCTGCCTACCCTTCTGTGTGAGGGATACAGCGTGAAGCTGATTTAACATACTATTTTTGTCATATAATTGTCGTATTAAAATATTATTTATATTGAAAGGTGGCAAATTAAATGTAAGTACTTTGTAAGCACTTTAATAGAAGAAAAAATTTTAATAAATTTCTTAAAAAGTGCATTTTTAGTAAAAAATTAACATATTCCTTAATTCAACGTTCGTGAATCATTTAATTTCAGACCCTCATGCAAGAATACATTCAATCCAGACCATTATCTTATACAACAATAATTAGCACGGTAGGCAAAGGGAACCCAGTGTTAAGATACTTTTTCCCCCCCTTACCGCCGAATTATGGAGGCACACTTTGTGCCCCTACGCCAAGATTGGCGTCTAACTAATAGATTTTTTTTTAAATCAGACACAAACGAATTAAATGAGACCTTAAGCTTAAAACAGAAAATGGAATACTACGACGACACTGTACGTCCGCTCTGGTTCGTCTACAGCGGCATGGGCTCACAATGGGTAGGAATGGGGAAGCAATTACTCAATATACCAATTTTTGCCGCGGCTATTGAAAAGTAAGAATGGGTTTTGATATTATTTTTAGTGACGAAGTATTATATAAGTATTGTCGATCTATAGGACCATATAGGAAACTACTGCCAGCGCGAAAATTGATTCCACTGAAAGGTGACGTGTTGACGCCGTGCAGTTATTTAACTTTTTTAAATACAAATATTATAAAAAGTAAGTAAAAGTAGTTTCACATTCGAGCAGCAATCAATGGTGTAAATTGCACATATAAAAATTTTGATAGTCCTTAAAAAAAATATTATAATAGCAAATCTGGATTCTCAAATATTGTAAAATGTTCTAAAAGAATTATACTAATAATACTTAAAATATATTTTGAGCAACCGTAAATGGTTTTTGTTTTTAGGTGTAACCGCGTTTTGAAACCTTTGGGTCAAGATATATATCACGTAATAACTACAGATGATAAAACTATTTTTGATAATATTCAAAACTCGTTTATTGGTATTGCTGCAATACAAATTGGTCTAACTGATATTTTAACAGAGCTTGGAATTGTACCTGACAATATCATTGGTATGTTACAAAAGTATATAAGGTCGTAAAAGTATTTTCGTATAGTTCATTCATAGGAAAATATTTTTTTAGGTATGTATTTTTAATTCTTTTTAATATGTATGTGCCGTTTTGATCGATGACTTGTGGGAATGATTTTATGGGTAGTGCCATGATCCCATTCCTGTAACATATTTGAGATTTTTTATTAAAAAATCTGACAGGTAGTGTTCAAAGTGTTTTTGAGGTTAGCTTTTTGCATGCTAAAGAGTTCTGACCGAAACAGGTGAAAATCTGATGGAGTAAGGTCAGGGCTATCACATCCCAGCCAATCTCTCTCAATTTTTGCTGCGTGGCTATAGATGAGTGCAGTCTGGCGTTTTCGTGGTGAAACACCACGCCCTTCCTATTCACCAACTATAGCTTATATAGCTTTTTTAATCTCATCAGTTGCTGACAGTAGAGGTCAGAATCGAAAGTTTTACCCGGTGGTAAAAGCTCATGATGGACGATTTCTTTCCAGTCTCTGGTGAGACTGGAAAGGAATCGTAGACACAATCAACAAAACAAAAACAACATCACTTTGTTCCAAGTCAGGCAGGACTTTGCCATTATCTGTGGAACTTGTCCATACTTCGACCATGATCTATTTCGCACATTCTTACAGTAAGTCACCCATTTTTCATCATTCGTAATCAACTGCTTAAGAAATGGCTCGGTATTAAACCTAGCCATTTAGTACAGCCAAAGAGGTTTGATTACTAATAATACATTCAAAATACGAAAATACTTTTGTCCCGTTCTATTATATTGTGTTAATAATATGAAATTTTAAAAAAATGGATTACTAATATATGACAATTTTAAATTACGAATAAAATATTTGACATAATTGGATTTATTTGAACTTTATTACCATTTATAAAGGGCACAGTGTGGGTGAGCTGGGCTGCGCGTACGCAGATGGCTGCTTTACTGCTGAAGAGATGATATTATCAGCGAACAGTCGTGGGCAGATCTCTTTGGAGACGTCATTTATACACGGCGCTATGGCAGCTGTTGGCTTAGGCTATCAGCAGGTTAGTTATTGACTATGGCGGTTCGTATAAACAAACCTACGATGTATGTTATCTATTTGCTCATTTTAAACAAAAGATAATTAAAGCACGTAATAGATAATATTGCCAAAACAAACATTTTCATTGTCGAAAATAACATAACAATTACTTTATCCATTTTTATAGGCCATCAAAATATGCCCACCAGAGATCGAGATTGCTTGTCACAATAGTCCCGAGTCTTGCACCATATCTGGTCCTGCGGAAGCTATTAAAGCGTTTGTCAAAATCTTAGTTGATAAAGGCATCTTTGCAAAAGAAGTACCTTGTTCAAATATTGCCTACCACTCTCGCTATATTGCACAAGCGGGTGTGTATTAAAATTTGATTGCGTATACTTCTTTTTCTTAGTAAGTAATTTAAAAAAAGAAACTAGGTTCCTGTCATTTCGAACTTTATGTTTGAAAGGTGACATAGTTGAATGCTTTTTGCCAAATTCGAGAAAATATGATCAGCCATTTGAACATTATCATCTCTAACTGTTTGCTCTGTCGAGGTAAAACAGCTGCTGTAATTTTTTAGCTTCACATTGTATCCCGCACTTAGCAGGGTGCTTTCTGCCGAATTCTGGAGGTATTGCGTGTTGAGTGGCGAAACTCAACGTCTCAGTTTAAACAGCTATATGGAAAGAAATATCAATACATATAATAAAAAAATAAAATAAAACGTATTTTTATTGACAATATTCATAATTATAATATATTTGTATTATCGAAACACAAACTGATAATTATATTTGTTAAAATTGTTCTAGTTATTTTTCTTTATTTAAGGTTATAATTTTATAATTTTAGGTCCTAGTCTTCTTCAGTATTTAAGGCAGGTAATTAAATCTCCGAAACGTCGAAGTAAACGCTGGGTTTCTACTTCAGTGCCCATGGACAGATGGGATGAACCAAGTGCCCAATATTCGTCAGCCGAGTATCACAAAAATAACCTAACCGTAAGCATTATACTATACTAGCGGCCCACTCGCGGCTTCCACCATTTATTATGCTGCATTTGCCAACAGATTGATACATTCATCCATTCTTGAATGCTACGTGGCTGTATGATAGGACATCATCGGCGGCATGGACGCCCCCAGCGGGACCCTAGCCTAGGCTTGCGGCCGAAAAGCGAGCGTTGAATTATTTTAATTTTAGATTTTCTCAAAAAATATACGTCCAAATTACATGCTATAAAACCGAAGATTATCTTCATTAAATTATCTTGATGCTAAAATATTTTTCGCTCGTAACTTTTCAATATACATGTGAAATAAAAATCGATGAAATATACCTTACGATTTTCATTTATTTTTTTATCACAAAATGCCTTATTGTCACTTATTAATAACAGATAGATATATAGTATCGCGAACTTTTTAGATTTAATAAAATTGAATATTTTTGTCATACAATGTACTGACGTATAATTTACTGTGTACAGCGGACGCGCTTAAAGCAATTTTAAAGCAAATCTATAGTGTTCCTTATTATAGTTATTTTGTTATTTAAGTCTAACTACGAGTTACACCGTAATATTATATAGCCTATAACACTTCGGAAGAGTGTAGCTTTTATACAAAACAAAAATAAAGTAAATCAGACCAGTGTGTCGGGAGATCTTACCGTTTAAACAAACAAACAAAGAAACTCTTCCGCTTTATAATATTAGTAGACTATTTTCCATTATATTATTAATTGTTATTATTAATTTATCTATCTATATTATGTAACCTTTTTTTTTATAATAATAAAGGCATGCGTACGCGTACAGCATCTGATTGTTAGCACAAGGGTTGTAGATTCGGTTCCCACTCGGAAAAGAATCATTTAAAAAATAAATCAGCTTCACGCTGTATCCCGCGCACAACAGAGTAGGCAGAGGGAACTTTGTTTTAAGACACGCCGTTCCCTATTTTCTGCTGAGTTTTAGAGGCATTGCGCGTTGAGTGGCGGAACTTGCCTCGACACTAAAGCGAAAAAATCTATATAATTTTAAATAAATATTTAATTTCTTCGAGTGATGATCAATTCCATGTTAACTAGTCGTGTTTACAGTCATACCTTGTGCGGCTGCGCTACGACTGGCCTCTGACTGAATGACTCGACTAACTAATTTATACTTATTATTTCACTTTCATAAAAATTCACCACTACTGAGCAACGATTTCGTTTACAGAGTCCCGTACTCTTTGAAGAGACTTCACGATTAATCCCGGCTAATGCTGTTTGTATAGAAATAGCTCCTCATGGTCTATTGCAAGCTATTCTTAAGAGAGCGTTCCCCTCCTGCCATCATGTGCCTTTAACACGCAGGGGACATGCAAATGGAGTTCAATACATATTAGAAGCTATTGGAGAGTAAGCATTATAAAACTATTTTATTGTCAAACATATAAATTTTATCATTAAAAAAATCAGAGGAAAGCAAATACCATCAATCATAATTGTATTGACAAATTTTTAAGTAGCTAGCAATTACTTTATGCACTTTACACCAAGATAACATTACAGATATAATTAATTAACAATAACTATATTACTATATATTCAATGATTACGCTAACCAATTGACATATATTATTGCAGACTTTACATGGATGGTTTCAATCCTAAAATACAAGCGCTTTATCCTAAAGTAGAATTTCCAGTGTCTACTGGAACACCGTCGCTGTCACATTTAGTGGAGTGGGTTCATCAAGAGCAATGGTGAGAATAAATAGGATCCCTACCTCCGTACCTCAACTCAACAAAGACTTAAGTCTTATAGGATCACTCTGTAATCAGTCTATCAATATGTCTGTCTGTCGGTCCATTCTGAAGTGTTCCGTTTATGCTCCGGAGTAGTCACTGGTGCTAACGGCGAAGAATCCCAGACTCTTGGAAGAGCGCTCTTATCCTCCCTTGAGCTTAAGAAAAGCGATGGTTCCGATCCAACTACAAGCCTATTGCTATCACCTCCCTTCTCTAAAAAATGATGGAAAGCATATTAAACGGCCAGTTCTTGGCCAGTTCAGGGCCCAAATTCAGCGCACCCTAGTAACAGCTTAAACCATTTCAACACAACGTAGAACAGATTATTGGGTCCCCAATATTCCTACGAATATTGGGGACCCAATAATCTGTGAATAGCTTGACATTTTGGCTTTGCATAAAGACTTTTCTACGCTGTAAGTTCTATACCACATTTTGTCATGGAAAGTGTTCTAGGAAACTGTTTATTATTACCTCCCTCCGAATTTTCTAACC
>DWAP01002639.1:0-13151 GCA_018230625.1 Heliconius eleuchia | reverse complement strand
GAGTCCCGCTACGTTCAAATTTTTATACGTTTTCTAAATAAGTATTTATCTTTCCAGAGAACTCTTGTATCAGTTATCGAAACACTGTAACTCAGAATAAATCTATGTAATATATTTGTAAATAAAATAATTATAAAATTTTGATAATTACAACTACTACTTAAATTTACTTATTATTATTCTCTTCCCGAAATTTTACATACGTGTCATTATGTTGAAGCAAAAATTTTGGAAAGTTTTACTTCTACCACGTGTGAATTGCATACATGTTTTATATAACATCACCCTGCAATACACATTCGTTCGGCAGGAACTCACAAGCGTATAGCTCAGTATCACAAGTGAACAAACATGCATTAAAAATCATATGTTTTTTTTTTTTACATTGTAATAATTTTATTTAATTGTAATGTAAAAATAAGTAAAATATATTTAATCTACGGTACGGTACTGTACCTATCGTATCGTATTTTCTCTTAAATAATAAGGAAAATTACAAATGTCTAATTTTTCTTTAATTATTATCAGCTCAGTTACGTTCTTTTTATGAAGCCGTTCCGATTTATATATTATCTACTATATATTGTATTTTTAAAACATTGACTGTCAGCAATGTCAATGTCAATGATTGTCAAAATTCTAGTTTTTTATTAATGGGCTCATTTGCAAGCAAACTTGTACGTCCATCTAAAATGGCGAGCTCCTCAGAAATTCAACAATTCATTAAAGAAGCTGTTTCTCAAGAAAAAGTGGTTATATTTTCTAAATCTTACTGCCCTTATTGCAAATTAGCAAAAGAAGTAAGTGTAGTATTTAGGTTATTATTTAAAATTTTGGTCACTGAATCTAATGGATTATTATTACATTTCCTTATAGATGTTAAACTATTTCATTTGTCACTTATTTATTATTATTTATGATTTACAGGTTTTCCAGCAGGTCAAACAACCCATAAAAGTATACGAGCTTGACGAGCGCAATGATGGAGCTGATATTCAGAACAACCTAGCAGAAATTACCGGTTTTAGGACAGTAAGTAATCATTAGTCCCTGTAGAGCTTAAGGAAAACATTTCTTATGTACTTATTTAGAAAACGTATAAACTTCTCTTCTCTTTTTATGTATCTTAAAAATAAATTCAACTCCCAAATTTAAAAATATTACTCATTTCTATAAATCAGGCATGCGACAATTAGGAAAAATTGCATCTCTGGGTTGTTTTGATGATGTCATTTTATTAGCAGTGATACTTCAATCTTAAATGCAATCATCATTTTTCTACAAATAATATTAGTTTATTGTAATGAAATTTAAATGTCTGTCTGTTATGGTTAAACATATTATATTGTGGAACTTATATTTTTTGTGCCTAGGGTCCACGCTTATGCCAGAAAAATTAAATCAGCTTTATATCAGTTCTCTAGTCATTATATGTGACTTTATATTGATTTTAAGAGCCTATGTTTGTAATATTTTATTTGAATACAATGAAATTCCTATAAATTTTAATCTATAACAAATATTAAGCACCCTTAATGTATAAGAATGTATTTTCCAAAAATAATTATAAATTTCACATTATTGCATAATATTACACATCTGATTTATTTAAAATTGGTTTTGCTCAATTTAACAAACTATTAAGAGATAACAATTAAACATTTTACAAGTGATATGGTTGGTTGATATTAATGAATCTGGTGTGGCATTATAGCATAGTACCTATAGCACAGTACCTTAAATGTGACAGTTGTGGATTCTATTCTCACTCAAGGAATATATTATTTAATCACCATAGTAGTAACAAGACCGCACATCATTAAGTTGTCCTTACTCAACTTACAATGTCTTGAAAATTTGAGACAAAGTGTCTTAATTAAGGTCCCTGTGCCTACTTGCTGTATATAATAAGTATTATAATAAAGGGATACAATATAAAGATAAAACACAACATTCTTTTTATTTATATATTTAAATTGGAGTATTTCTGTCTTTTTAATGAGTATTTTAAATTAGATATTAGATTATAAATAAAATCTAAATAATTAATTATAAGTATAGAATTACAATAGGAATGCTTACATAAATTTATCTCTACCATATAACATATGACATTTACTTTTAATTATTTGTGGATTTGCCTGTGTGGCTTAAATGTAAGCGTGTTTTATTTTTATTTGGTCGTTTGTGGAATATCTATGAGTTAGTTCTCACCACAAATATAGTGGGAAACGATTAATTTGATATAATACAGCCATCCTTGGACCATGGATTGATAAACTAACCTTTCAATGTTATAATATTATATTGCTGCTATTTATTTGCAGTGGAAGACCACATTCTGGCAATATTTTTAATATAGTAAAAGTATGTTTCCAAATATAGTCATTTTATCATATGGTTGTAACCACAAATTGGTGAAATAACAGGATGTCATAAATATTATAATTGATAGTAATATTTTTAAATAGAATAAATACAATTTTAACAGAATTCTGTAAGAAGGTTTTAAACTTTTATTTTTTTTTAATGTTTGTTACTTCAAACTTTTGACTGAACCTATTTGAACAGATTTTGATGATTAATTTTTTTAAATTTAAAAGCTGATGCTTCCTACGTGGTCCCATTTTAATTTGGTCCATTTCTGACCATGACAAAATCACATAAAGTCTTAAACTTGCTTTAACTATGTGCACGACAAATGAATGAATAACTCAATGTCACAGTAACAAAATTTGATGATTCTTTTTCCATTGGAAAGTATACACTTCAAAGGTAGTTTAATGAAAGTTTTTTTAGATACTAATTATGGGATCCGGCTGAAGTCAGTTGTTTTTGTTAACAATTGTAATTATTTATTTTACTTAATTCATGTTATTTTATATTTTTAAGGTACCTCAAGTCTTCATCAATGGCAACTGTGTGGGAGGAGGATCCGATGTCAAGGGCTTGTATGAGTCTGGAAAATTGCAGCCAATGCTTATTGGATAACTCTTATGTCAAATAAAGAAATAAAGCACTCACAATAAATATATTTTTGTTGTACATTTACATATAAATTGCTATAAAAAAAGTTTAAGAAAAAGTTATGATTTATTAAATTATTGTTGCCAAAATTCATCTGTATTGTATTTTATAAGTAAATTGGCTTTTTTTTGCACTCAACTTAATTCTACAATGTTTACAGCTTTATTATGTTACAGTTTTATAATAAAGATTTATTAAACGTTTTTTAACTTTATAGTTAAATATATTTTTTATTATTTTCCATTAAAAAAAAAATAACTACACAAAACAACTACATCTTAAAGATCCCCACCGATAATTATTAGCAAAAATAACTTTATTTAAATCAACGCAACGTGTTCGTAATAATTATGTAAATAATGCAAAGTCTACTAACATCTACCCCTGACAGCCGCGAGGGCTAAAATCGGTCCGAATTAATTCTAGAGACTCCACCATAAATCCTTCAGAGGAAGTCGCCTGTCCCCTCCCTAAACGCTTTATTACGCACACGGGATGAAAACATCAGGCTCGCTCAAGGCCACGCGCAGGCGAGGGGCTCAAACACTACGCAGGATACCCTACGTATCTCCTCTATGTCATTGATAAAAGTGCCCTTTTTGCGTAACGCGGGGGCCGGAACCTATTGAGGTGTATGCGTGCGAGAGGGACGGGGCTGCCCTCGACCCTAGCCGTGGCCGCCCTAGCGCTTCGCCCGCCCGCCGCTAGTCGGCGCTCGTGCCCGCCCTAACAACACGCTTTAATATCTTATTTTGTATCGTGTAAACAAACAGTTGTGTATCAAATTGTTTTTATAAATGTGATTATTTGTTGTATAGTGTTTAAAATGTTTGTTTTACATCCCAGTGAATACGAATATGTTGCGTTTTCTATTAAAAAGAGAGCGCGGACAAGCCTAAAGTGAGTACAATGATACAATAACGCTTTAGTAATTGGCTACCTCAGCGTATACGCTAGTGCCATGTGCTTAAAATGTAGCGGGAAATAGACGACTCTATTAAAAATGTAGATCCCCAACAGTCTTGGACGTTGACACTCGTTAGTTTGTCAATATTGTTAATGATCTATATACTTATAGCTATATAGTGACACAACAGTACTAGATATTTTAGATACGTACATTATAATTGTCTCAAGACAATATCGATTCGGATGCTGTGCGTGAGGAGGATAAATATCAAAATACTAAAATATGGACGTATCTTAATATTGTTTTACGTCTTTTGTACAATAATGTTAATTTATATTAGATAAAATAAAAATAATATTTGTTAAACTAAATTAAGCGTCGTTTAAAATATGAAAACATTTTATACACAACCTTCATACTGAAATATTGATTCAATCGATATTAAAAAATGTAAGTTTCATGTAATTTTTAGTATGTTAGAATATTTTTTTTTATTTACATATACAAAAGAACGCAATGAATATTTTGTATAAAGTGAAATCCTATTCTTAATACCGTATTAAATAAATAAATATGGCAAGCAAATATAAAATTAGAGGCCTTTATGGCACGTAAAGCGTGTCACTGTGAACGTGACGTTTGTGGATTCGATGAATGAATCCCACTCGAATGAATTATTATTAATTAATATTTTCATTTCTTCGCTTTGATTTTTGATTTTGATTAGATTTGATTTTTGATAGAGACAAGACAAAGCCCGACATTGAGTTTCGCCACTCAACACGCAATGCATCGAAAATTTAGCGGAAAGTGGGGAACGAGGTGCTTTAACACTTCCCTGCCTATCCTGCTATTTGCGAGATAAAGCGTGAAGCTAAAAGGAAAAATAAAATTATTATTAATAAATCAAAAACCTCAATAGTTTATACACGCATAATCCACATCCTTGTCAATAATACGATATGACGCTGCAGTATCTATCATCTTATTCATAGAATACTTACATTCAATTTGTATTACAAAAGAAAGATTTGGAATGCAATTCGTATAGTCTAGGGAGGTATGGCGGGAACGGCGTCTGCAAGGGGCACCGGCGGCCATATAAGGCGGGCGGCGCCCTACGGAGTGCCACAGCGCCTACGGCCGCCGTAGAGGCAACGTAGCCGCGCCGCGTTACGCGCTACGCTAACTAAACTTCGGAATAACCTCGATGAGTGATAGATGTTAGTGTTGGACTTGAGATAGTTGGCGATAACATTTGTTGCTTGCTCGTTGGTAAGAATAGATTGGGCCAACCTTTGTTTGTTTGTTTTTGTTTTTATAATTGTTATAAAATGTTTTGTTTTTGTTTTTTGGTTTATTTTCTGTTTTTGTTGGTTATTTTTTTATAATAGTAGATCAAAGTGACTGAATAATTACAATAATAATATTTATGTTTGTATTTCATTGAAATTGAAAAATAGAAATGATACATGCTAAAATTAATAGAATTAACAGATGTAATGCAATACGTACAGATTACAGTAATATAAAAATATATTCTTTGTTTTCTTTTTTTTAGCTTTACGCTGTATATCACAAAATATCAGAATAGTTAGAGGTAACCAGGGAAATAAGTTTTTAAGGCACTCCGTTCCCATTAAGACATTTCCGTTCTCCTCTTTCCGACGAATTTTAGAGGCATTGCGTGTTGAGTTTATATTATATTCTTTGTCGCTATAATCTCGAATAAGAAATTATAATCAATGACAACAACACAAAAAAGGCATAAGTATAATAAAAATATTAAAATATACGAAAATGTGATTCAATTTGCTATTTATTAAATTTTTTCTTGCCTCCTCGTAATCATTAGAAGCATCCATTACTCTGTCATAGATATTTTTCATCAACATAAATCATTTCACCGTAATAAATATCCATGCCACATACCTATACCTATCTATGTAGCGCCCTTTTAGAAACCTCAACTGATATTGAATGAAAACTTTATATGAATATGATATAATTTTTGCTGAGATCATATCTAATAGTAATCTGGACACTATGGTACTATATCAATATGTACATTTGTTTATAATTATATCAGTAGTTTAAAGATAATTGAAGTTGTTTTTAGCGACTACTACTACTAACTTTGAGTTGTATCCCTAGCGGGATAGTCAGTGAGAACGGAGCGCCAAACGCCACGGTCTTTGCATGTTGCTTTCGCATCGACCACTGTCATCAATCTCTCCCTCATCCGCTTCCTGCGATATCTTTGGTACTATGTTTTCAAAGGTTACCTGAGGTCTCCCCCTAGCTTTCTTACCGCTTACTTTTCCTTCATAAACTTCTTTTGTCACTCTTTCATCACTCATTCGTTCGACGTGCCCGTACCAACTGAACATGTAATTCTTTTTGCGTTTATAATTATATATTTTTTATACGTTATAGTCCTGTAAAACACAATAATATAATAATAAAATTTCTCTACAATTATATACAATACGTCGACCGTGCGTTGTTTGCGATAAAAATTTAAAATATACCTGATTTTTATGAAGCAAAGTGGCTTATACACCGGCATAGTCGAGACGAAGCTTGACGAAAAAAAAGAAAAAAAGCCGCTTATTCTCTCCTTCCATGTAACATGTCAACAAACTTCGCCGTGTGTGTGGCTCTTGAGTTTCTATGTTTTTATTAATAAGGGTGAATTATGACGTTATTTTACCCAAGTACCTAGAGGCCGTGAGAGAGCCCGGCTATCTGAAGGAAATGCTCACAATATGATGTTTTTCCGCCTAAAATATTTTTTAATATAACATTTACATCCTTTACAAACCCTTACTCCAGTTTAACATATGGATATTATAAAAACAAAAGTTTCAAACCAGTGAATCGCGAAATATTTTATAAGAAATTGTCTTATGAGGAAATGTTTAAGAACATTTATTTAAAAAAATATTTATTTAGAAAAGATATAAAAAAAATTATGTAGTTCTTTCTTTTGAGGTCAGTGACTGTAAAATCGACTGTTGTGTGTTCGATCCCCACTCGTGAAAATGAAATATTTACTTACATTTATATTTTCATTTCTTTGCTCTAGCATCGAGGCAAAGCGCGGCGTTGAGTTCCGCCACTTAACACGCAACGCCTCCAGAACTCGGCGAAAACTGGGAAACGGTCTTAACACTAAGTTCCCTTTGCCTGCCCTGCTGTGTGCGGGATACCGTGTGAAGCTGTTTTGATTTGATTTCATGTAGTTCTTCCTGAGTGTGGAAAAACATTTTAAAATACATAAAGAAAATATTTTTGGAACACGCCAACAAATTTTAATAACAATCTAAACTAACTCGTCAATCTTCAAGTACGTGTTCCCGTCGTAGGACCAAACTCCAACTCAACTCAACTTTCAAATTCATTTATTAATCTGAATCCCCGCTAATTAAACATAATAATCAAGCGTTCCAACAATCCTTTACGAAGTCCAAAGTACATATTATGGGAATTACAAAGTTTTGATGGAAAAAAATGTATTAATTAAACGCCGCGAACACATCTGAGAGACGCTCATCAAAAATGTATAGAATTCGTATGATTTGCATAAAATCCATTTTATTGCCTCGAAAGACAAACAGAATGGTATAATAGCTGGAATGGTTCCAGGGACGGTACTGCGGTACCTGGGAGCGCGGTCCGACTACCCGCTCACTGCTTCCAAACTTGACATTTGACGATTATTACTTATAATATTATTCATTTGGTATCTTCCGCTGAGATAAATTTACATTTCTTTATGTTAAGAGTTAAGAGCGGGCTAAGATAAGGCTGTAGGATTGGACTGTAGAATGAGTCTTGTGCATTATCAGAGTGTCAAACGACATTAAGTATTTAAACTGAGACTTCCTTAATATATTATGTACTTAAATCATTTTCATTTCACGCTATTCCAAAACAATGCGTGATCGACTAAAGAGCGGAAAGTGTAGAACGGAATGTCTGGGCATTGAATTCTCTTTGATTAACCTGCTAAACGGGAACAGGCGTGAAGCTATTTTTTTAAAATAAATTTATAATAAAGTATTTATGTAAAAGCTTTTATAAAAAATAAAAAGAAATATTTTGAACAAAATAACAACATATTTGCTTAAAAAGCTTAACGACTAAGGAAAAAACGGTTTTTTTATTCTCCATCTTAATTATGTTTGTCGTCCGTCCAAAGAATATTGAATGACGCTATGAAGTGTTCAGAAAGAATTCAATGAGCTCCCGATAATTATGTCGAGTAACTTCGTGGTATTCGTTAATTCCTCCTTAAATATTCATTAGAAATTCAAATTATTTATTTTACAAAAAAAAACATTATTGACTAATTTTTGACATTTTTTGTTTCAGATGTTAAAACGGACGTTCATACGTATTGTAGAGATTAGATAGCTCGTACTTAGATTTAGAAAGACTAGTACAAACCTTTCGAACTTATCTTTATAGGAAAATAGCTTCATAGTTAGTTTTTAGGAGTAGCGATCTCATAACGTCAAATAGATTTTTGCAAACAGGCTATAAATTAGAGTGAGATAGCGTTATCGTGGGGTGTTTTATAGGGGAAAACAATGCCTGAGGTCCTCATAAAGCATCGATATCTCGGCACCGAGTGTTGGGTAGCGTAGACGAGGGGGTCAAGTGGTAGTGGTAATGTGTGAAGATAAGGAAGAGGCTAGAAGTGAGGCGGCGGCGGCGGTCACTCCTAAACGGCTCTGCTGGCCAAAGAGACCGCCCGCACCCCTGCCTGATACGAGGGGGCTGTGTTGTGCCAAACTGCTGAGGAAAAATGGAAAGGCGAAAAAGGTAAGGCATTTTTGGATTTATATTTCAGCTAAATATAACAAATTTTTTGCTTATAATTCTTTTAAGTACAATTAATGTAAGAAAATGTGTGTGCTTACTGAATATGTTTATCTCTAAACTACATAGTGGATTTGATAACAGGGGCTCATTAATTTACTTGAGTCAGAAATTTACGAGTGAACTGAGCATATTAGACTGGAATCCTCCATATTTCAAGGTAGAGCGCGTTTAAGCCTTATAATCAAAGTTTAAACTGAAATTTGGTCACGGCGGTTAGCTAACCGTACTTAAGGAATTGACTTCAGTACCAGCCTATAATATATATCAACTTTGTAAAGGAAATATGAGAACGGAGCTAGTAATTAATAAGTTAGCGTTAGCCAGGATATACAGGCACATCCAAACGCATCACCAAGTTTGGCTGTGAAATTAGTAAAATAATACTATGTTTATTGCGTTAAAGATCATAACTAGTAGTGCAAATAACTTTCTTGGAACTTCTGATCGAGTTAGTTTCCGCTGACGTCGCGCGGCTGCAACTTTGATTAACCGCCCAGAGCCATAGTCAAAGTCAAATAATTTTATTCAAAATAAATAATGCACTATCAGTTCACTACAGTTAATGCTTCAAACCTGAGAAGAATCGGCTCAAGAAACGAGGTGGGACATTTTTTAAAATAAATTTCATACAAATACATGTTTAATTATTTGTGAAAATAAACATAAAACTATGGAAGTAGCTAAAGTAAACAAATTTTGCTGTTTCCATATCAGTTAATCATCTATTTTTATTACCGCATAAGCTGCTGATCTAAGCCTATTCGTCAACTGGTCAGTATGAGGTCCTCAATGTAATTTGAAGTCAATGGTGATATGGAGAAATATAGTAGAATCGACAGGACCACGGCTTCACCATTCAAGAGTATATCAGCTTTAACAATTTTTGTGTTAGATGTTCTGAAAATTATACATTTCCTTTCTTAATATTCAATAGTAAGTAATTGACACTAAACCAATGCACTATTTTAGAGAAAACATTGTTTTCATCGTAATATTCGATTTTTCGTCTTTTCAATTAAAAAATCAATAAAGCGTCATCAGCAAACAATACTATTTAATGGTTCTTTTCGACTAGATACAGCAAATCATTTATAAATATATACTAAAAGAAGAAAAGAAAGAAGAATAGGCCCCGACCCCCATGCTGAATATTGAATATTTCCCTTTTTTTCGCTCTGATGTCGAAGCAAAAACGCTGCGTTGAGTTCCGCTACTCAACACACAATGTCTCCAGAAATCGGCGACAAATGGGGAACGGAGTGTCCTAGCACTAGGTACCCTCTGCCTACTCTGCTGTGAGCGGGAGAGCTATGACGCTAAAAAAAACAATTAATTTTTGATAATTTCAGAAAATATCCTTAGAAAATAATAGAAAATATTAAGTTAATAAGTGCCAAAATATACAATTTACTTACACAAATTTTAGCTATCGTATCCTTTGACCTCAGTAGACGAGTAAGAGCGACGATCTAGTCTGAGAATAAATTGAATTTAGCTTGACAGTTGTAAAAAAAAACGTATTTTCTTTGAATCAAACAGCATCCCCTAGTGGGTGCACTGTTTTACAATTCTAACCACCAAAGAGGTTTCAATCTTACTAATGTGTCTGAGATGTATGTGGGACTATCTAGGTTATATCTGGTTGAAATTCGAAATGCATTAGACGCCCTGTCGATATTTATTTAGGGCTGTTTCCAAGATTCAATCTCCACCCTCTGTGTACAGTAATACCAAACCATAATTCCACTCAATTTCTCTAGAATTATCGACACGTTTTCTTTTTGTAATAGAAAAAGGAGGCTACGATAAAATTGTTATAAACCAGCACCGCACCCTATTTTAGCTCGCAGTGATACAAGTTCTATTATTCTTGGCAAACAAATTTAAACTTAGTTTCATGTTTTAAAATATTTTAAGCGAAAGATTAAAATTCAACTTTTTATAGGTATTACATTTTTTATAATAACAATAACTAAATATTTTTTTATATAAGTTTTTTTCATATTTTTGGCTTCATGCTCTATACAAAATATAGCAGGGTAGATAGAGGGAACCTGGGAATCTAGGGTTAAGACACTCCGTTCCCCATTTTCTTTCGAGTTCCGTAGGCAAATAGTGTTGAATGTCCGGATAACCGGGTTTACAGTCGCACGCTTATGCCTCTGCTCGAGCCTAATTTTAGTAAGTATGTATGTTCATGTCTTGTAATTCTAAAAAAGATGATTACTGGCTAAAACAATATTGGCGTCAAGGCAAAGGGTGGTTCATCGATAAGTGGGGAACGGAGTGTGTCTTAACACTAGGTTCCCTCTGCCTACCCTGATGTGTGCGGGATATAGCGTTACGCTGATAAATAATATTAATAACAGTGCCATTAGGTATTATACAATAAAAAAATATTATACTATAAAATAACGCTTCATAGTACTTACTAGAACTACCTAATTATTACCATTAATACGATAATCATTAGAAATTAGTTAAATTAGAAATAATCAAGATAAATCGAAATTAATGATCATTAAATGAGTTTAAAAAAATGACTTGCCACATCATGTTCAACAAACCGCTTCTTTCTACTTACGCGTGCTCAAAGAACGTGCTTATTAGTGCTTTCAACTCAAAACGGTTTTTTTTGTATGAAACTTATAAAGCTCTTACTTTGGTCTCTCTAAAGAGCTGAATTCACTCCAATTATGTTCTTGTAAAGAAAATATATTAGCATTAACGTCACCCTAATTTCCCTTTTGAAACGCCGCGACCTTTGAAGGCTTTTTAGCTCGACTTGTGACTGAAATTGGCAACAAAATTCAATTTTGTAATAATAATCATATTAATTAAATTGGTTAAATTATAAAGTAATTACTATTTTATTTTGATATTTAAGAATTGAAAAAAATGTACATAGATTAAAAAAAAAGTTTTAGTATTTTTATGTCATTAGTCATTTAGTTCAGTTATTAGTCAGTTATATAGATAAAAATAATATTTTAAATAATATACATTTTTCATGATTAAAAAACTCTCTAAAGAATTTTAATATATATTTTTTTAGTTTACTTTTTTATATTACTTATTTACTGTAAACATCGTTTTGTAATTTACTTATTTACTGTAAATTACAAGACGATGTGGCGTCTACAGTGTAATAGTTGTAACATTATTTCTGTCCGTTATCTATCATGTACTCATACTATAGACAATAGATGTCAAATGACCGATCTCGTGGGCGAATTAAACTATTATTTTATTAATTTTCTATACCATTATATCATTTTTTTTGTCAATTTCACGCTATATCTCCCACGTATATCAGGGTAGGCAGATGGAGTTTAGCACTTCCCGCCAAATTCTCGAGGCATTGTGTGTTGAGTGGCGGGACTCAACACCGTATTCAGCCTCGATACCACAATTTAAAAAATTAACTAATAAACATTTTATTTCTTCGAGTAGGAATCGGACCCACAACTTGTCCCATTTAGTCACACGCTTGTACCACTGCACCACAACTCTTACATTTAGGTATTCCTCACAAATAAAGAAAAAAAAATCAGCTTCACGCTGTATCCCGCACTCAGCAGGGTAGGCAGAGGGAACCTATTATTAAGACACTCCGTTCCCCACAAATAAAGATTTTCAAGTATTCAAATTAAATTTTAAGTCTCCAAACAAACCAAGTAAATTTAGTAGACTTTCAAAATTCGTTTGTTAATGAAGCTTTGCATAATAATGGATACTAGAAATTTGATTAGACCACTCAAAAAGTGCCGCGTTTCTAATTTGTAATTAAAAGTATTCAAAATTCTTTGTTTTATTTAACTCAGTGCTCGCGATTCTTTTAAATGTATTTTCTTTTATCTGTTTTAGGGCTGTGTTCAAAAAAGAAAGAGCGTTCTCTACCAATTAAATACGAATCGGAAAATATTGCTCGTCTAGAACGTAATCAATTGTTTACTCATTTGAACCGTTTATTTTATCGCTGGACAATCAGAACTAGATGTATGTATTTGTTTTTTGTTATAAATTTGGATATTGTACCATAATATTATAATTCAGGCCAGTTGTGGCACAAGCGGGTGACTGTAAACCCGGCAGTTGGTAGGTTCGATTCCCTTCGAGGAAGTGTAATATTTTTCGACCGTGTGATCCCGGCCTAGAATAGGATAAACCTGGTACTGGTGGTGTTGTGTGGTAGAGTTACGTCGCCAGCAATCTCAACACACGTGGGTGGACTCCACCGGATTATTACCACCCGCGGCATTTAAAACGGGCGTGAAGTAGTGGCTTTATGCCACTGCGTTTCGCATCAGGTAATGCCGGGCCC
>DWAP01002638.1:0-13152 GCA_018230625.1 Heliconius eleuchia | reverse complement strand
TAAATGGAGTATAGATTATAAATGCAATTATATACGATTTATTTAAAACAAACCTATTTAATATCATAATTGGCAGACATAAAGCTATCTCTTTCTATTTATGTAAAGAAAAGGCAACAATATATATCTATAAACATATGTAGTTGAGAGCTTTTCTAATATTATTGTAGCTAATATCTTCTAAGCAAAAAGAAAAAATATAGTAGTTGTACACATAAAGGAAATATAATATGAATAAATAAAAAAACCAGTTTCACACTGTATCTGGCACACAGCAGGGTAGGCAGAAGGAACCTACGTTAAAAATTCCATTCCCCACTTTCTACCAAATTCTGGAGGCATTGCGTGCTGAGTTGTAGAACTCAACACCACACTTTGCCTCGACACCAGAGAGAATATGAAAATATATATATTTTTTTTATGATAGACAATACTATGCAAGTTTATAAGATGATATAAGTTGTTGTATATGTTTATTTTTTTATGGAAAGGACAAGGAAAACGAGAGTGTGAGTCACCACAACCCCATGCAACACCAGAGGAGCAGGTGAAAATTTCAATCACTTCATGTTTTTATGTATTGTACATTATCCTGTTAGTAGCTAAATAGGCATTGGTAGCCTTGTGTCAAGGATACTCCATTTTCTAATTTAAGTGGTGGGACACCAGACTCAGAGCAGAACAGTAAAAACACTCAAATAGAAATTGAATAATCGCAATTGCAGTCAGAACATGGTCCTATGCAAATTATAATTTATTAATTAAGATTCATACATATCTAATAACAAATTTGAATTAAACTTTTTCTGTACTTTTTTTCTATATGCAATTTTAACATATTATAAATTATTTTTTTATTATAATTTATATTTTTTATTTAAAGACATACATCAGAGTTAAAAAAAAGGAATATTTAACCTCTCTTCTCAGTTTTTCTATTTCTTTTTATGTCTGTGGTGTTAAATACATTTTAACCTTCTTTATTGAATATTTTCAATAACAAGCTTCTCAGTTTTGTAAATATCACCTATAATCACCTAAAAACATATTAAATATTTTAGTCCTAGTAATATTATAAGTGTGACAATCAATGAAAATGAATGTTTAATCCGCTTTCATGCAAAAATTACCGAATGGAACTAGATGAAACTTGACAGTAATATTTTTTATTATTCATATAATTAATTTTATTATTCATATAATTTATACAATAAAACAGTATGTTTGAGTGGATGCAGCTATACTTTAGTCGCTAGTTATAATGAAACAATATATATCTAAAAACTGTTTTATTTTTTTTAGTTTCACGCCGTATCCCACACATAGCAGGGTAGGCATCAAAAGGAATCTAGGAACTTAGTGTTAAGACTCTCGCATCTTTTTATTAAGACACTTTCATTCCTTACTTTCCACTGAATTGTGGTGGAAATGTGTGTGGATTGGTGGATCTCAACAGCACTTTGCCTCGTAACCAGAACAAGAAAATGAAAATATCAAATATTTCATTTCCTTGAGTAGGAATCGCACCCACAACCTGTCGGGCTTATAGTTGCATGTTTATGCCCCTGCACCACAACTGTTCAATTATCATAATTACTTATTATTACTTACAAGATGATTTTAAAATATGCATTCATAATGAGCTATAATAAGTCAAGTTGTTAGTTATAATAGTTTTTTTTTTAAATGTATCCTTGAAGTGTATAATAATAAAAAGTGTAATATTTTAAAACTGTTGCAAAGTGAAGTGGTTGTGAGACAATTTCCATGAAGTTAAAACCACCACTCAAAATATAATGCCTCAAATTTAGGAAGAAAGTGGAGAAAAAAGTGTTTTAACATTAATATCTTACTACCTACCCCGCTATCTGTTAAATAAAGAGAAAAAGCTAAAAAACTTAATAAATAAATTATGTACCTGCCGTTTAATGATTTCCAAATTTTCTTTGCCATATTCAAATTCTTTTCTAATAGCTTTAGGGTCTGAAAGGGACTTGCTCTCTTTGAATGCATCTTTAACTCTTCTCAAGGCATAAGATCTGTAATATACAAAAATAATTCTGGTAATGAGACAGAGCAGCACTGAGTTGTACAACACCACACGGCATGCGTAAAATATGAAGTCTCTCTGCCTACCATAATTATTTATATGCAGGATACTCTGGGTAGTGTGAAAATAATAAGTTACATTGCATTTAAAAAGAGCAACTGTTGATCTTTTTGTGGCTTTTATGGCAGAAATAACTTCCGATCCTGTGGTAGCTTCCGGAAGAACCTTACCACCGAAATTGTGATGTAATTTGATGATGCAAGTGTTTGTAATGGATTAATTAAAGAAAGAATATTTTAATTTGGATTTTATTGTATACAACTTGGTATATATAACTTGAGTGGGAAAACTCCACTTTGGGATTTTTATAAGAATTAGTAAACTCAAAATATTATGTTGATATACAAAGCATCACGCATACGAACTACAGTCTTTATGAATTGTCAAATGTATTATCACAGGCTCACTATATCATAAAAAAATTTGAAAATAGTTCAAAATTGAATTCAATATTTTTGAGGTTATATAATACGGTTATATTATGAAACATTACCTGAAATTGTAGTTTGTAAATTTCTGAGATTCCTTCATAAGCGTTTTATATAATGATAAAATTTGGTTCCTAGAAACATTAGCAGCCATTTTTTTTTATTTTTATGTTACACAAATACAAAGATTTTATTTTACTGATGAAAAATGTAAATAAAGAAACATTCCAAATCACGCTGATTACTTGACAGTTATAGATCATAAAATTATACATTCTCTTCAGAAACTATCAGATTATATAAATTTTATTTGTGTATTGCATAGTTATTTATTCATAAGAATTAATACGAATGACTAATTAAAAATAAGTATTTAATATGTTCATTGTTTTAATATTTGCACATGTAAAAGAAACGAAACGTCTATTGTTGCGTGCTACCCGTGAAAAAAATACTCTAATTTGTAGTAAAGTATACTCAATGATAAATTCGAAATGTTAATTACTATGCAAATTATATTAATATATTGACGATATGAATAAAAGACATGTAGCTAAAAAGTTATAATAAAACAATTCATTAATATAGCACTTGATGTTGAAGTTATTTATTTAAAAATTGTACTTATTTTATTAAAAAATACTTAATAAACAATTTATAAAAGAGAAATATTTAATCTAATAACCCTCATTCAAACTAAATTCATTACTGAAAAGTTATTTGTTAGTTTTTCTTTCTTTAGTTTTACTGTGAATTTAGAATGAGTTGATGAGTAATAATAAATTAACAATAGATTCTCCACTAAGTTATAATAATTTTTACTGACGTTATCGAAGTTTATGTTTCATATACTTTATAAGTGGGTTACATCGAAACGAAATACGTAATATAATATAGACTATAGCACATAAACGGACTATGCAACGCAAAATAATTTTTCATTTTAAACACAGTAGTTCAGAAATAGGAACAAGCTCAAGATTAGTGCGTTCGACCAAACAAAATGTTTAGCTTTTGTATATTTTTTAAATTTAAAATTTAATCTGGTCAAAATGAAGGTTAATATGGAAGGTTAAAAAACACGTATAGATCTTAACAAGTCCTGTATCAGCAAAAGTAAACTTGTTATTGCTGAGCGATTTTAATTACGCTTTCCTGAATAGGTCTGCCAAAACATTTTGTCTACGTTTAATTTAATAGTGATAAGACACTCCGATCCCCACTTTCTGCCGAATTCTGGAGGCATTGCGTGTTAAGTGGCGGAACTCAACGCTGCACCTTGCCTCGATACCAGAGCGAAGAAATTGAAATACAAATTTAAATAAATATTTCAACTCCTCGAGTGGGGATCGAGCCCCAAAACCACTTGATTCACGCTTTGTGCCACGACACAACACAGCGTGAATCCGATTTGTTTACTAATATTGCGTTATTTTTTTTTAAATTTATAATTGTGTTGTATATATTATTACATTTTTTTATCACAAAATTTAAAATGTCTAATTATTCTTTACTTTACATTATTGTTTCCTGGACCTTTAATGTTAAAGTTATTAAAAAATCTAAAACATTATAACTTGTGCGATGCCTTGAAGCCTTGTTAAATAAGAAGTATATTACAGCGACAATAATTTAAAAAAACATAACAACAAAATAATATTTAAAGTCCTCTCGTTCACTAATCTTAAAGCAATTGAATTTAAAAAAAATACTAAGTAAGGCAACTGTCATTCAAAAGCATGACAACACTAAAATGGCCGCAGTGGCCACCCCACTATGAAACCGCAGTAGCAAATATAATTCCCAACGTACGCCCGTCGTTCATTTTAAATGTAAATATTTATAATATATTATGTTTATAACGCACTTACCAAACAAGTTATGAATTAATTCTAGGTGAAACTTTTGTTTTGTGTTATTTTATATAGAAGCCTTCATAAATGTAAGTATTTGAATATGTAATAAGTGTTTACATTATGCGTCTTCGTTTCGCTCGTGAGAAACATATTATTTTCGCAATAATTTCTTAATGTAGCCTAAACAATATGTCATTTATTTACTGCATTTCCTAGTAATATATATGTATCCTACAACGCTTATTGTAATTTTCTGAAATATTTTATAGTTGTCCTTGACTTTGAGTTCAGAGGTTCATAGAAGAGTCGTGTATATTTATACTGGTTGACACATTTTTTTGTGTTTAATTAGCATCTGCTGAGATTTGAGTGTTACTCTGCTTGGGAATAAGGCTTTTAAGTGTCAAAAGTATAATTTGAAATGGAAAATATTTTTTTTTCTTTTTGTAAACAATGTTTTTCTTAAAATATTATAGAATTATTTAAATAAAGGAAGAGGTAATAACTGATTTATCAACCCACATCTTCCTATATCAGTTAAGAAATAATCTTTGTAAAATAAAAATAGAATGTTTATATCATGAATAGACTTGTTAAAATATAATATCTTTTTTTTACTTTACAACAGAAGATTTTTATAATTTAATATATTTTGAGGACTTTTTATAGTAGTCAATCAAGACAGAATTATGTCATGACATAGAGAGAAACTTTTCACAAATATTTTTTTTATTTAGGTGTAAAGCTTGAGTTTACAAAATATTATCTGTTTTGAGGCAGAGCATTTTTTTCCAGAGTTTGGAAAATGTAAATAATTGATATTTCTCAATTAGAGATTGTACCCAGTACCATCACATTTACAATCAAAACATACTCACTGCGCCATAATGCTGCCTCCAGTTAAAAAATATATATACAAATACTATATTTAAAAAATATTACAATTATTTTTTATTCTAATATTATAAAACTTAAGAGTTTATTGGATAGAACTAACTTCAGGAACATAGAAATGTTGCATAAGAATTTGCACCTAGCTCGATGAGGATGGGTGGCTCCGTGTTCAGAGCACTGGGACAGTTTTCAAGAGATGCAGGTTCATTCAAATAATGCTAACATTCAAATTTTTATGTTTTAAAAAATATATATAACTCTTATAAATTTTAATTTAACGACATTAGAGAAGTTACAGATAAAATCTAGTTGCAATATAAATCTAGATATGGTAGTAAGAATAAGAAATGAAACAATACACACAATTAGAGAAAATTATACCATTGTTTCCATGCATGTAAGAAAAAATAAATTAGTATGATAATACAAAGGACTGGAATTGGCTGCGTTTTTTTTGCGGAAGCAGTGTATAGGATAAAATATTTCCAATTCATACTTAAAAAAAATAATCAAGATTCGTCAACTGTTCAAATCCTATGTCTATAGGATTTGTTTTTCATTTCACGATTTTTACGAAATAGATAACACTAACGTAAACTCCTATTACTACTAAAATACTATTAAGCGTTGCCAATATACCACTTTCATTCTCAAAACGAGAAAGGGATATCTCTCGTTCTATTTCACGTAATTACGTATATTTTATAATAATCCTAAACAACGTTCAACTTCACCGCCAATACCAACGACACGATTTCTTGAATGAGGCGTGTGCGGCGTTGTTCCTTTGATAGGTTAATGTTTGTGTGCGTCATTCTTAACAAATGTATTGTTTGAAAAAATATTTTTTTAATTTTTGGCAAAATTTCTTTTGTTTTAATAGTATTCGGCTTTTACAGAGTAGTTAAATCTGTGATTTCATTTAAAATGGTGATCACAAAAACACTGTATATGCGGCGTTGTGTTTCGCCATCATGTAATCATACCGTGTAATTAGTTTTAATATGCATAATATTTAACATTCTTATACGCCTAAATGTCGTTTCTAATATTATGTTTCATATTTAAAGCTTTGGCTTTGGCTTGTTAACAATTTTACTTGAAAATACCACTGACTAGTAGTAACTACTACTAGTCAGTGGGCGAGTTCGACTCGCACTTGACCGGTTTTTTTATATAAAACTCCTTTGTTTTTTGATAACATATTGAAGTCCTATTCAATTAAATTAGTACTGAGTATACACAGAGTATACAAGTACATATGTTTTACCCACTTCCGTTTTACATTTTGATTACAAAACAATAATTTTCTCATTATATGCATAGTTAATTATTATTAGTCATTTTACTTATAGCAAAAGTTAAAAGTCAGCTCTTTTTTCGAATTCCTGCATAATGCTAACGTATTTGGCGGAACTCAACGCCGCGCTCTATGTACCCGGAGCAATACATATAATTTGAATATTTTTTGATCGATTAGTTATCATGCATGAGCGTCGCCATTGTTGACTCAAAAAGTTGATATTTGGGATTTAGATACGTTAGTTTAGATGTAGGGGAGCCCTGGAAACTGAAACGGGAACGGTAAAACAACGAAATTTTCTTTTTTACTTCTTAAAGTCCGCACAACACAAAAGTTGCCTGCGACGACAATTTTTTTTATAATATTCTAAAGTGTTCTTTCTATACATACCGTTTATATATGGAGTCATTTCTATTTATAATTGATTATAATGTAAATGATTATATGTATATTTCTTGGTACATACTACAATATATATTTGAAGCTAACTGGTGCAGAATACGATAGTTGTGGGTTCGATTCTTCTTCGGGCAAAAGGAAGGCTCGGCGTCTTTATTCCTACTTCGAAAAGTGAAGAACGGAGTATCTTAAAACTAGGTTCTTCAGGCTCGTCGGCATGTTTTTTCCTGTCATAATTGTAAAAAAAAGTATCTCGACTACATATAATTAAAAAGTAAAAAAGCAAGCCTATTGGGCCTGCTTTTTAACTTTTTAATTATTAAGATTAACTGACTGTCGGGAGCCATTTAAAATTTTACAATGCCCACGAATGTTAACTATTGGGCTTGTTTTTTTCTCTTTAGTGTTATAAAGTCGGCTTTTTTTGTTGTTCTTTTTAATAAATACTTTTTAATAAATATTTATTTATTGTTTATACATACATAGATAATTTGATAAACACATTACCATCGGTTGCGTCGTGTAATCTGGTAATAAAGGTTATATTATTATTATTTAAATATATTTTTTTCCTGTCAAGTCATCGATCTATTTATAAACGGAATCTTTATGATGAAATCTTAAATCCTACCCTATTACCCTAAACAATACATTACTTGTGTTAGCAGGATGGGCAGAGAAAACATGGGAACCCAGTCTTAAGACACTACCATTCTTTACTTTCCGCCGAATTCTGGAGGCATTGTGTGTTGAGTAGCGGAACTCAACGCCGCGCTCTTGCCTCGTTACCAGAGCTAGAATGTAAATCGAACCCACAGCCTGTCGCAGTTACAGTCACACGCTTGTGCTCCTGCGCCACGACTGGCCTGTGCGTCGCCTGTAAGTTACTTAGAGTTAAGGATACCTCGAAATTCCAACGAGAACGGGATAGACGGGAATGTACGTTTTGTAGTTCACGCAAACAAATTTGCTAGCTGTAACTCGTTTGTCATAATTATTTTGACACTCGAGAGTTTGATATCTCGCGTATAGCATGCAGGCAGAGGGAACCTAGTGTACCCAATGTACGACACTCCATCATTTCCCACGTACCGCCCAATTTTCGATACATAGTATGTTGAGTGGCGTAATTCAGCACCATCTTATCAGAGCAAGGAAATAAAAATAATGAATTACCAATAGTAGGGCGCTGTGCCCAGTTAGTGTTATCAGTTCTAAAGATTTCTTGAAATTCCAACGGGAACGGGAAAACGAAAATTCATATTTTATATTCCATGCAAACGAAGTTGTTTATTAGTCATATTTAATTTGATACTTAAAATAGTTTACATTTATTAAACTAAAGTCTTACGCTGTATGCCGCGTATAGCAGGCAGAGGGAACATTTTTTTTAAAACACATGGTTCCCTACGCATCGCCCAATTTTAGTAACATATCAATGCCGGAACATAACTCCGCTCTATTTTCTGTTACCAGAGCGAGGAAATTAAAATATTTCTTTTCCCAAATGGCGTAGAACCCACAACTCGCGTTTCCAGTCACACACTGCGCCATGATGGCCTCATCTTATTACAATGACCTTGTGTTTTTAAGATTGAGCTCTAAAATTAAGTGTGAAAGTGAAACTGGTTTACAATAATGTGTAATACACTTGAAACAATGTAAACTTATGTATAAATGTTACGTCACATTTAAAAGGGGCCTAATCATTTTTTTATGTATTTTTCTTTATAAAAATATAGTATTTATTCTATTAACTGTATGTATTACAGATTATTGTTAATATTTGGCTTTTGCTGTATACCACGTGAGGTTCTCCTCTTTTCGAACCCACAACCGTTGTTTACAGTCAAACGGTGGCCTGTGGCAATAGTCGTTGGTTCAATTTCTAGTCGGTGGAAATATTTAAATAAATATGGTAAGTGAATGATGAATAATTAAAATTATTTATGTATGTATGAATATTATATGGCTATAGTAACCTTATTGATTCATCTTTCCGAGAACACGTCATTTTACAATACTGTTGCGTACATGTACCACCATGTCTCGACGGCGTCATTTTAAACTATAAAGTATGTCATTATAAAATGAATTCTGGATCTTAATCGATAACCATTTAATATTTTCTTAGTATGAATCTGATATTATGGCCAGCAAGACCAGGGTGACAAAAAAAGTGACCAGAGTGAACGCATTTTACAATTTTTTATAAATATACATTAAATTAAAAATCAAATCAAATTAGCTTCACGCTGTATCTCGTGTTATATATATAACCTAGTGTTAAGACACTTTGTTACTCTCACTTATCGCCAAAAATCTGGAGACATTGCTTGCTGAGTGGCGGAACTCAACGCCGCGCTGACCCAGAGTGAAGAAATAAATGTATAAATTTAAATAAATATTTCATTTCCTCAAGTGGGGATCGAACCCACAACCAGTCGATTTTATAGTCACACTTGTCACTGCGCCACGATTGGCCTTACTATAAAAAATATATATCTAAGTATACGTAAAATATTTCGTACTGAGTTATTAACTTTTTCGTAGTTCCAACGTAGATTGGAGAGTGTAGTCGCACTAAACTGGGGGAAAAACGAGATTTTTACTTAATTTTACATTCCCAAGTCGACCACTATAATCATTAATAATTGTACTATATTTTCTATTATTTAAAATGTTAATTACAGTCGTAAAGGTGCTTTCTTTTATAAAATATTTTTTTTTTATCATTATGTAGAGCTAAGCGAATAAAGTAACTAGAAATTCCATGTAGGTATTAATTATTAAATATAAAAAAATATGTTTTGATAAATTATTTAATTAGGCCTCTTTGACTGACTACTGTTTAATTAAAGTAAGAGTTATGACAATACATTTTGAAAGGTCGACTGAACAAATGTTCAAGGGAAACGACTTGCAACAAATTTTTTTAAATAAAAAGGATTTTTTTATTTACAGTTGTATAATATTGGTGTCTATTTAGATTGTTTTGATTTTAAAGCAAAAGGTCAAGGTATTGTCTGTCGATGAGACGGGGTTCGATTCCTAGACAGTAGTAAAAGTATTTCATATTATATATTTTTATTGTTTACACACTATGCCAAATTATAAAATTGACTTTGACTTTTATGATATAACGAATGTGACCCATTTTCCTTGTTAATTAACCTAAGAGTGCCGCGAGTTTTGTGAAAAATGTCACTCGTGTCTCTCTCAAAGCTTGCCTAATTATTGATTATTTTTGATATCATAGTTTGTTGGTTTGGTTGTTAGGTCTTAAACGATGATTGTGGCTTCATATCCATTTCTAGTTATTTTTTTTATAAGATTTTTACGCTGTATCCCGCAGACAGCAAGGTAGGCAGAGCGAACCTAGTGTTAAGATAATCCCCACTTTCCGAGTGGCGGAACTCAACGCCGCGCTTTGTCTCGATCCCAAAGCGTGGAAATTGAAAATAGTCAATATTTAATTTTTTCGTTTGGGAATCGAACCCACAACCCTTCGCACTTACAGTCGTAAGCTAGTCAAATTGTCTTGACGTCTCAATTTTGCCAATATATAATAAATACATCAGCTCCACGCCGTATCTCAAAAAAGCAGTGTAGACAGAGGGAACCTAGTGTCAAGACACTCCATTTACCAAGCACCGCCCACTTCACGGAGATATTGCAATATGCATGTTGCGTGGCGGAATTATATACGTAACCTAACCAGACCAATCAAATGTAAATAAATTCCTCCGAGTGGAAATCGAACCCACAACCGTCGCGTTTCCATTCCAAAGATGTCCCACTGCGACACGCTCATAGACGTGAGTGTATTTAACAAAAGAAGCCCTAAAATGTGCCGGAAGCCACGTACATACTGTGGATACTATAGTAGTATATGAATACTGATGTATGTATTATGATTTTATGTTTATTTTTAACTTTTGTTAAATGGATTATTAGTAAGTAGTATGATACTGTAAAATGTTGTTAACATTGTAATGTAATTAAATTTATTAATATATTGAAATTTATTTTTTTGATGTCTTAAGAAATTATTTTTTATTATGCCATTATTTGAGCCTTAGGACAATGTAAACGCAATGATCTGCGCTCTGGTAAGAATAAGACAAACGTGACGTTGAGATCCGCTAGTCAACATGCAATTTCTCGAAAATTGGGCAGGAAACGAAATGTCTTAACTCTAGGTTCAATCTGTATATATTGCAGGGCTAATGCGCGTTACAGCGAGAAGCGAAAAAACATACAAAATATATTAAACATATTAAAAGACATTTTTTCTTACATGGTGTACTGATATATAAAGCAAACTAATTCTCTCGGATGTATGCTTAGATCTAACTAACTATGTAACGGATTTTAACGCGGTGTACATATATTTGTACTACTAGTAGTTGAGGCCGTTGTGGCGCAGCGTCACAAGCGGGCGACTGTAAACGCGACGGTTGTTGATTTGATTCCCACTAGGGGGTAAGAAAACATTTAATACTTTCATTTTCTCGCCATAGTTAAAGCAAGGCGTGACGTTGAGTTCCGCCACTCAACACGCAATACCATGCAATTATGAATTTGGCATGAAGTGGAGAACGGAAGTGTATTAATTTTTTTTTTATAACTAAAAGAAAAATAACAAAAGGTACGGACCATAAGCCTGTAGTGTAAGAATTTAAAAAAAAAGTGTATTAATGGAGAATACTAGGTTTCCAGGTTCCCTATGCCTTCGCTGCTATTTGTGGTATAGCAGAATGTTAAAAAAATAAATAAACATTTTAGTCTACGCGGGCAGATCCATATCTATAAGCGGAACACTATATTATATAATGAATATAACCTCAACATCTATTTAGTAGTCTGTTAGTACGACTAACGTCTATGACTCAGTTGTTGTATGTTAATCATAGTCTCGGCAAGAGGGTCACACGTTCAACTTACTAATGTTGTTTAGTTTACAATTTAATACGTTCATTCTGTCTACTCTGCTGTGGGATAAAAAGTGAAAGGCAACGAAAATTTCTAAAAATCTCCTTACTGGGATGCTGACTTTAATAAGTTATAAGCGCGCTTATAAGAATTACGAAATAGATTGATAAGATCGTATGGCTAATTAGGTCAGAGAGTTGGGCTGATATTCAAGAGGCGCGGATTCGAATCCGGCTGACATAAATCTTATGCATATATTTTATCTACATGAACTTTCCCTTAAATTAGATTTGAATAACAACATTCGCATTCATTTAGAATTTTGGCGATTTTGCCAATTTTGTACTTTATAATTGCGCTTATTAAATTCTTACCACATACTCGTCCCACATACGTGGTGGTTATTGCTGTTTCAGCGTAATTAATATTAATAAGAGTTATTTTTATACTGTAGCAAAATACAATAGTGAAAAGTACATTTAAATCGGATATAATCTTAATACAGTTTAGTCGTGGCGCAGTGGCACAAAGTGTGACTGTAAAACCGACTGGTTGTGGGTTCGATCCATACTCGAGGAGATGAAATATTTACTTAAATTTTTCGCTCTGGTGTCGAGGCAAAGCGCGGCGTTGAATTCTGCAACTCAACACGCAGTGCCTCCGGAATTCAGCAGAAAGTAGGGAACGGAGTGTCTTCACATTAGGTTCCCTTTACCTACCCTGCTGTGCGGGGTACAGCGTGAAGCTGACATTTAAATCGGTTAAGAAACGACTGCCCATTTATTCGCTCAGTTGTCAATGCAAAGGGCGGCGTTGAGCTCCGCCACTCAACACGCAAACGCCTCCTAAATTCGGCGGAAAGTGGAAAACGTAGCGCACTAGGTTCCCTCTGCCTACCACAACGTGAAGCTGATTGCTGCGAGATACAACGTGAAGCTGATTCGTCGTTCCTAAGATTAACGTGCACAACCGACTAACAGAAATATTTAAAATTGAAGGTTTTTGGTTTTATTACAATAACATGGAGTGTCCCCAAATAACAAATTTTCTCTAATATCTTTCATGTACAGACAGAGATCATTTATTTATTACATATATAAAATTAAAAATAAAAAAAAAAATCAGCTTCACGCTGTATCCCGCATATAGCAGGGTAGGCAGAGGGAACCTACTGTTAAGACACTTCGTTCCCCACTTTCTGCCGAATTCTGGAGGCATTGCGTGTTA
>DWAP01002637.1:0-13154 GCA_018230625.1 Heliconius eleuchia | reverse complement strand
TCATCTCCTCGAGTGGGGATCGAACCCACAACTAGTCAGTTTTACAGTCACACTTTGTGCCCCTGCGCCACGACTGGCCTCATACCAAAACATAATTATAAACATAAATAGTTATGTAAATTGGTTGAACAATAAAGCAATTTCATTAATACAAACCGTTTATATTAACGGCTCGGACGGTTAAATGCGAAATCCAATTCATTAAGTACTATATAAATATGACTGGACGGTGATTAAGTTCAATGAGCCTAAAATGGTCGATGGCCAGCGCTGCCAGGTCAGTCCAACATTAACGTAATACGGAGGCAGAAAATATTATTTAAAATTAAAAAAAAATCAGCTCCACGCTGTATTCCGCACACAGCAGAGCAGGCAGACCGAAACTAGTGTTAGGACACTCCATACTTTACGAATTTTCGAGTCATTCTATGTTGAGTGGCGGAGCTCAATGCTACGCTTTGCCTCGACACCAGAGCGAAAAAATGAAAATATAAATTTAAATGAATACTTCATTTCCTCGAGTTGGAATCGAACCCACAACTTGTTGCGTTTACATTTGCTCACTTGTACCCTACTGACCTCAAATAATAAATGTGAAAATACTATCAGTATTTGAAAAAATTAAATCGATATAGGAAATGAACCTATGCCATATATGAATGTGCATTAGTTAGTAATGCTTTGATTCACAGATGACTGAACAAGTTTCTAGTAGGTACTAAGTGACCCGGATATATACAATGATAACGCTGATAACATATTATTGGTATAAATCTAGTGCGTCAATCGAGTAGAAATAAATTATACATATACAAGAGAGACTGATCTTCTGTAATATATAATTACAAAATTATATTAATATTATTACGTTTCATATCTAATAAATCAAAACTATATTAGGTTGGTAGTCTATTATAAAATGGAGCTTTTCTTGTTTAGATCAAAATTTTTCTTTGAGATAACCCGTTCTCTATAAGTTCTTTCTCGATCCGTTCAATTACGTTCCCTATTTTACGATGTATTCTGGAGACATAGCATTGTTGAGTCGCGGAACTTAACGCCGCACTTTTCCCGGTTACCAGAACGAAGAAAATATAAAACATTTCATTCCTCCGAGCGGGAATCGAAACCGCAACAGTAGCACGCTTATGCTCCTGCGGCTTTTAAAATTGATAAATATTTTTGTATATTCTTTATTATTTATATTCTACTGAATTATTTATTACCTATATTATCGAAAAATTCTTGGGTTGATTAAATTAACGTCGTGGATGTCAAATTGTTAAGGCGGCACTGTAGCTCTCGGAAGCTTTTGTTCTTCAAACGTCTATGAGGTTTTATTGTTATGGAGAAAGTCAATTTATGCTTGATATAGTTAACTATAGTACAATATGAGGATTTTTTTATGTTTAGTTATATTTTGGTAAAAAAATATATTTTTTTAAATAACTGGATGAGGAACACAGGGCCGTGACTGTGAGAAACGTGATAGATCGGGAGTTCTATTTCCACTCGAGTAAATGAAATATTGAATAATTTAATTTCTTCACTCTAGTGCAGAGGGAAAGTGCGGTGTTGAGTTCTGCCACTCAACACGCAATGCCTCTAGAATTCTGCGGAAAAATATGGGGCGGAGTGTCTCAACACTAGGCTCCTTCTGCCTCCCTTATTATATCTGGGATACAGAATAAAGTTGACCAAAAAACTAACCGGATACTTTTTAAATATTTGAATATCGTTTCTATAAAATATATAAAGATCAAGTTTGTGAAGTCCATTAGGTAATTAAATCCTTAAAATTCTTAAAAAAGGGAGGCAGCCAATAGTAGCCAGCCCTTCGTTATTTTATAAAGCCTGAACACCCAACAAGTGTAAGAAAATAATATGGACTATGGATCTTGGGTGGTCTATTTCGGTAGTTATTGGGCAAATAAAATACAAAAAATATGACCAAAATTTTGTAAAATCTATTTTTTTATATTTTCTTTGCAAGCATATTAGAAATGACGTTAGCCATTGAAAGACATTCACGCGTTTTAACGCTTTTAACCTCCTATCAGATCAAAAAACCCTATACAGCTATAAGCGCCTGCGAACATATTAGAAGCAAATAATATTTTTTACACATTAGTTAGTTAAAATTAAACTATTTTTTTCCACGGTTTTTACTTAATAACTATTAAATTTACCACCACCCAATTTCCTAATACTACTGTCTTTGGTGTATACGCACAGAAACTCTTAAGCTTTATAAAATAAGGAAGATCTAGCTTGGTTTGATTTTAAAGTCATAATGTTGTATTAGTTTCATTTTGAAATGCAGTTAATATGCAACAAAATAAAATTTAATACAAAAAATTGCATCTTAAAAGAAAAAAAAAGGCTAGATTGGAAAATTTTAAAGTGTATCCTCTATTGGCGGATATTTGCGGAAGTCTCAACGACCTGAGCATTCAACAAATACCTAGCGCTCGATAACTACTTGTTGTTCGATAAACAGAGATGAAAACTAAGCCAGCACGTATGTATGTACATTTTATTGCAATCTCAAGTACGTATTTGCTATACGCTATTACATTAAATTTTGAATCTAATGCTGTTTTGATTTATCGTACAACTTTTAATTTATAATAGATAAAATCAGCTTCACGCTGTATCCCGAACACGGCAGGGTAGGCAGACGCTACCAAGTGTTAAGAGACACCGTTCCCCACTTTCCGCGGAGTTCTGGAGGTATTGCGTGTTGAGTGGCGGAACTCAACGCCGCGCTTAGTCTCGACACCAAAGCGAAGAAATGAAAATATAAATGTGAGTAAATATTTCATTTCCTCGAGTGGGGATCGAACCCACAACCAATCGATTTTCCAGTCACACTTTGTGTCCCTGAGAACGGAAGTATCTTAATGGAATTGGAGTGTCTTAACCCTAGGCTCCCAGGTTCCCTCTACTTATCCTGCAATGGGACACAGCGTAAACATAAAAAAGAACGTTAATATAAAAATTTACAAATCAACCCGCATTCCAAGAAACATTTTTCATGTTTTTCTGGAAGCTAATTAAATATGGATATCGAAGTAGGTCTTTATATATTATGTTTTCTTTTTGCTATACTTATCTATGTTGATATATTAAGTGTAAAGCGGTTTCAAGATAATAGATCACGTCATGACGTTTATGAATATAGCAATTATTTTTATGTGGACTGCACTTGATCTCAAGTGTAAACAAACTATCAATTTAACATTTACTTCCTTATGTTTTATCATATTCATATTCAATATGTTGTATATAAGTATCGTCGGCTTAGAGTGTAAATTTACTAATCCGTTTTTTTTTGTGGGTATGTTACATTTTTATGTACGAGTATGTAAGAAAAATTTTAGTTTAGAACCAAAGATTTTTGATTTTCAAGGCAACCCATATCTAGATATCAATAATTGTGACATTGAATATTGAAAAAGAGTGCGGATCGAACCATATCTAGAAATCAATAATTGTGACATTGAATATTGAAAAAGAGTCCGGATCGAACCTACCTACACCCATGATCCACCATCACGATTACATCAGACACTGTCTCAATGTGGAGGACAAACACAATGTTGTTTATTATATCACAGTCATAATTATATGAGCAAATGTTGTCAGTTGAAATTTCCATCTGAGAAAGTATGTAAAATATTTTTTTTTTAGTTTTAAGATATGCTTGAAAATATGGCCGCTTTAAGTTCTACTACATAATATCTTTAATTTTTGATTGTACTACTTTTAAGTGAAAAAAATTCTACAATAGTAATGGTTCAGATACGTAATTTATGACAAAAATGACTCATAAACGCTAGTAGCGCTTTTATCCATCACTCGTTTATTTTTAGCTAACTTTGCACCGTTTTGAAGAATACCAGATGGTAGAACGATCAAATGACGAGTCAAACCGGATGTTAATTCTAGAGCTAGACATTGTTCGTAACGGACAAACATTCTTGTCCATTTCAGACGATTTGGATTGGATAGATATGTTGAGAGCTAAAATTGCATGTTTATTAAATAACTCAATATCCGAAATAAGAAAAATAAATAGGAATTATTCTAATCTTCAAAGAAAAAAGAGATTTGAGTCAAAAAGATGTTGAGGTTTGAACCAAGAGTATTAAGTTACTCATAAAAAATAAAAATAATATTACGAACTCTTTTGTATACAAAATAAAAAACTTTATATCGATCAATAATTCTATAAAAAAATATCTTATTCAAATACCATATACTAAACAGTAATGTTTTGCTGTTGAAATCTGAATCTATAAGCAGAATATATATTTTAAAATAGTTGGAAGATATAGAAATGATTTACAAAATATAAATTTACTTGATGAAACTGTAACGACCATCGGGAAAACTTCCAATATTTTTTTAATTTTATTATAAGAGTCTCGGAGGCGCAATTATAATGTTAATGATACGTTCACCTTCATGCTTTCTCTTTATAGGGCAAAGTGTAATACAAAATTTAATTGCAAAATGTTTAGAAGAAGGTAAATATATTTTGATAAATCTTGCATATAACAACATATTTTCAATAAGAAAATTACCGATTTATTATCAATTATTAATATAAATATATTATTAAATACAGCAAATATTTTATATTATATACTGGATGATATAAAATTATACAAATAACTGGCCACGTATGACTGATTCTTTTCTCTTTTAGAATTATAATTTGAATTTAGAACGGCTTCTGGTTTTGTATTGTCTGCGGCATTTCATTGCTGTAAAACATACGAAGAAGTGTCGATAAATTATATAAAAATATAAAGTATGATGAATTTAAAACTTAATAAAATAACATTGTTAGTGAAGTGGATTGTATATTTTTGATGTCTTATGAACATTAAGAATTATACTGAAAATTCCTGACCACGTCGATTGCAATAGTAGGTACATAGTTATAGTTATTTATACATCAATACAGCCTAAAATATTTTTTATAATTTCGATTGATCCATTTATAGATACAAAACTATAGTATGTATATAATATAGAGAAAGATGAATAAATTTTAATAAAGTGCAAATATGTAATTTTTAAAGTGTTATTCTACACTTTGGAAAGAAAACTACTACTTAAACATCATTCTTATTAAAAGTTAAAAGTTTTATTCGTTTTCTAAATAAGTAAGGATCCTGGAATGTTGCATAATTAGTATAAAAACTTAATTATTTTTTATACAAATAGTTAAATTCAATAATTTTGCCAAAATCTTAGAAACGTATAGTTTTATCAAATACTTTAATCATATTCTAAGCCGATATGCTCCGAAACGAGAACTCATATGTTAGACGTACACACATTCATACATGTGGTTTAGTTACGTATAATTACGAAATTTTGGGTCACATGTAGTCCTCGTACAAATGGATAACATCGCGCTTCCACTTCTGTACATGTCAAGCGATAGTACCCAACAACATGTACCCAACGAATATATATTTTCAATAATAATACTGATATGCTATTGTGGTATAGTTCATAGATGGCTATAATTGTTTGCAATGGTTTTAGGTTGGATTTCCATTTGTGAAAACTCAGAATTTTAAGTATATTTGCTCTATATCTATGGGATAGGATTTAATCACCTAATACACAACGTCTTTGACGTAGAAGAAAATTGTAAATATTAAAAGAAATACTTGTTCTAAAGTCAGTAATAAATTAAAACTAAGGAGTTGTTGATGGTAATCGTAATTTTATTAATAAAGAAATATTTTTTATGTAAACTTCCTTGTTGACATATAAAACGCACGCTTAATGATATAATTTAAAGGTTTTTATTTATATACAAATGTCTTGTATATAAATAAAAACCTTTAGAAGGTCAATGGCTGCTAAACATGAGATGGGCTAGATAACAATGTTTATATTATACTGCTTATTTTTTAAATTAACTTTACCGGTAAAGCAACGGTTGTGCATTCGATTCCCTCTCAGTGAAATTAATTATTTGCACTTTCCCCTGCTAGTAACAAAAACAAGGTTTCCCGTAAAGTCTCGAAAATTGGGCGGTAAGTTGGGAACACTGTCTTAATTGGCATAAAGTGCCCTTTGCATATCATAAGCGGTACAAACCGTTTAGCTATTTTTCTTCTTAAATTTTATATCTTGGTGCTTAATTCAATTATATAAACTTTCTTTTCGAACTTCTATCTTCTTGAAGCTCATATTTTACTTGCACATTATTGTGTATTCTTAGGAACTTTAGGTACATATAGTCGTACTTATAAATACAGTATTTTTTTTTTAAATTTTAAATCGTTTCGAACTTCTTTTTACTTTGTAAATACATATTTATTTTGCAAGTACCAAACCAGATAACATTCAATTTTTTTCACTCGCTTCGATGGTAATGTCAAGGAGGCCGGTTTGACCTTTGCGAGGGCCGTCAACGGATCGCCCGCGTCCCAGTTTGTTGACAAATTGCCCACTAAAAATATTCGCTACTTCCGTACCATGTTATAATTCCGGTACAATAAGCCATTCAAACAATAAAAGTAGGTTACGGGCTTGGATTTTAGTTGTGGCAACACATGAAGATGACTATTAAAAACGTGATGCTAAGCATCGTTATTGTGTTGTTAGTTGTTGAAAACTTAAAAAAAAGTACTATATATTGTAACTATTATATAATTATAATAGTTACAATATATTAACTATTATATATATTAACTATTATATTGTAAGTAGTTACTAATGATTGATAAATAAGATTTCATTTTGATAATTATTAATAGATTTTATTTTTTATATGACATATCATCATTGAATTTACACTTCTGTGATTTTCTCGTAGATAACATTGTTACGACTAAAAATATACGGGAACCACCAGCTTACAAATAAAAAATTAAAATTGGTTCACCAATTCAAAAGCTCTGAGATAATAATCATAAAAAAATACAGTCGAATTGATAACATGTACAGAAGACGGTAATAAAATTAAAAAAATATTCAAATATGTGCTATTCGAACAGTAGAATTGATGCTGTAGTATTTGGCAAATTGCAAATGCCAAGCACACGTCAATTTCGCTCTCAGCTTTGTGTTGAAAATCGAATTACCAATGTAAGTTTCCTTTCAGACTCCATACATAATGGAACAATAGGTTGTAAGGTGAAATTTGAGCCCGCATTCAATATACATAGGTCTCGTGTAAACAAAACAAGCTACGTTTATAATTCTACAAAAATACTTGATGGATTTTGTGATATTGTTAGGGTCCAATTTTTTTCCTATTCAGGTAAGGAACCCTAATAGGATCACTTTGTTGTTCGTCTGTCCAATCCATTTATCTCGAGATCGCGTGGAGGTATCAAGCTGAAAGGAATATCAAACATTCAGTTCTAACGGTCCCTAAGAGCACAGCAAAAATCAAACTTTTAAATTTAAAATCGAAGCAATCGAGAACGTACGAGCGTTTATGTATCTTTTTCGCTGCATTTTCACTCAAAATCTATAGGGTACTTCTTGTGCAGGTACAATTATGAAATTTGGCAAGAAAAAATATAATTTTAAAATATTTATTTGAATTTCCTTGCTCTGGTGTCGAGACAAAGCGCAACGTTAAGTTCCACCAGAATTGATTGTCAATAGGTTCCCTCTGCCTATGCAACTGTGTGTGGGATATAGTGTGAAATCGATTCTTACTCGAGGAAATTCACTCAAAACCCAATGGCTCTAGAATTCGGAGGAAAATAGGGAACAGAGTGTCTCAACATTAGGTTCCCTATGCATAACCTGCAGTATGTGAGATATAGTGTGAAGCTATAAAGAAGAAGAAAAATCGATATAACTTAAACATCAATACTAGTGTCTCAAACCTCAATTTTCATTTTTAGATATATAGAGAATGGAGAGCCATTCCCACAAATAATGAGATGTGTTCCAAGCATCTCCAATTAATTTCAAGGGCCAGACGAGCATCGTATGCTGATTCAAGATTTGCACACGTTCTACTTTTATAATTAGCTTTTAAGATGCTAGAGTACTACGGTCGATTAGTTGACAGTTACAATGTATTATTAATACCCTCAGAATATATAAAATAAAATGTTTTTTTTAGCATCACGCTATATCCCGCACGCAGTAGGGTAGGCAGAGAGAACCTGGGAACCTAGTGTTAATTCACTCCGCTACAATTAAAATACTTCATCATTTCCGCTGACTTCTGAAAGTATTCAATTCCCACTCAAGAAAATCATATATTTTTATATTTTCATTTCATCCTCGATCAGTTGAGTACACACAATCCCCAGAATTCAATCGAAAGTGGGGATCTAAAGCGTCTTACTCGAAACGGTCTTAACGCTGGGTTCCCAGGTTCCCTCTGCCCACCGTGCCGTGTCTGGGACACAAAGTTAAGCTAAAAAAAAATGAAATTTAATTCGTTTACGTCATATGGACAGTCCCAATTCCACTGTTGTTTTATTAGATTATACAGTGCGGCAAATATTTACTGGTCTGCAGGGAAATCATTATACTAAACCCCGTACTAGATTGGGTTTCCAATATACCACAATAGTATAAATATACCTATAGGTATACCTACTTATACACGCAGATTTGGTACACGCGTGTTACGTAATATGAGGTTTGGGATATGCGGAAATGTAAGATTGTTTTTCTCCAAAACAAGTTTTATGTAATGTAAGGCCATTGTGACGCAGTGGGATAGTGTCTCACAGCAAATGCGGTGGTTCATGTTCTAGTATTAGGAGTGTGGTGTTGAGTTTTAACTCTCAGGGTTTCGAATTCGATTAGAAAGCGGAGAGCTGAGTGTCTTTCTTTTTCAATTTCTGCCTTCCAATGTGCAGGACAAAAAGAAAAACAATAAAAAACCTTATCACTATATAGTGACAGTATGAATTTTTCTCTTATTTTATGATCATAATAAGACTACCTAATATTTTAAATATTCTATTCATCATATTATTTACAGATTAAATGGTTGTTTAATATCATCTAACAATTCGATATAAATATCTAAGCACTTCAAATATTATTCAAACAAACGTTATCCAGTAAAGAAAATGCTTAAAAGCAATAAAATAAAAAGTCACCCATTCTCTAAACAAATCTCAATATTGTAAAACCCACTGATGCTAGATGTACGATTATTCTGTAATTGTATAGAGATGAATGAAATATCTCTGTCGCCATTCACTATTGTATGGAAAAGTGTGCAAACTACAGCTGGTGATTTAAATAATGATCCAGTTTACATTAGCAATTGTCCATTTGATGATGATTTTCTGCGTAGGTTTTTCTTTTTGTTTTAAACGACTTGTTGTAAAAGAAGGAGGTTATCAATTTTTCAAAATAAACTGATTTTGAATATTCTTTTTTATTTGAAAGCTAGTGCTTCCCTTGTGGTTCCATTTTAGTTTGATCCATTTCTGACGATGTTATCCAAAAGAAAATCACGTAAGTAACTAACCGAATAACTCAATATCCCGCCAATCGATTCCGATGATTCTTTGTTACTGGAGAAGACACTACACACTTACACTTCAAGAGTAGTTTGATGAAAGATTATGGGATCCAGTTGAAATTGAAGAATTCGGTTATTTTTTTGCAAAAAAGATATTATTAATTTTGATTACGAGCAAAAACACAAACTTTGCAAATGGAAAAAAAATCTATATAAATGATTAAGGTACATCATTATAAAAAGATGCAATACATTATATAATAACAAACTAAAAAAACTTCAGTTCACCTCGCGACTGATTTCATCGATGTTCAATGTCAAACGTGTAGGTAAAAATAAATAAATAAGTCAGCTTCACGCTGTATCCCGCACACAGCACGGTAGGCAGAAGGAACCTAGTGTCATAAGGCACTCCATTCCCCACTTTCTGCCGAATTCTGGAGGCATTGCGTGTTGAGTAGCAGAACGCAACGACGCGCTTTTCCCTCAACACCAGAGCGATGAAATGGAAATATAAATTTAAGGAAATATTTCATCTCCTAGGGTGGGGATCGAACCCACAACCAATCGGTTTTACAGTCACACTTTGTGCCACTACGCCACTACTGGCTTAACGTGTAGGTAAGAGATGTATTTAAAAATTAGAAATAATTTTAATGTTACAGTAAACAGTACCAGTTGAGCACTTCGCCAATGTCACGTTGTATGGAAAACACACGAAGGAGATAGTACGATAAAAAAGAGACTATATTACACAATAGGAGAATGTTACAGTAATCTATCGATAATAATCCGAGTGTCAGTTTTGATATAGGAATAAAAAAAACTCCACAATATAAAATTGCCCTTTATTGGCATCTAAGCGCAATCAGTAAATATCGATTGAGGCTAACGTAACTAGGCCATCCCTTTTTACGTATCGCGTACTGTAATCATAATCTAGTAGCTAACAACTTTAATACATATAACATCTATATTATTAGAGGCCAGTAGCGCAGTGGCACGCGACAAGTTATGGGTTCGATTTCCACTCGAGGCAACTAGATATTTAATATTTTCTTTTTTTCGCTCTGTTAACGAGGTAAAAGCGCGGAGTTGTATCCCGCTACTCAACAAGCAATGTCTGCAGAATTCGTTGGGAAGTCGGGAACGGAGTGTTTAACACTAGGTACCCCACCAATTACTATATTTGTACTTTGTTTTGGAAAATTAAAATATTACATTATTATATAGGACCTACAGTAAATGAAAATAAAAACAAATCATTTGTTATAAGGCAGTTTTATTTGAGACGGCGCGTATTGTGTTTCTCTCTCTGTAGCCTTAGCCACCGATGGCTTGGAACCTTGTCTCACCCTCGGAAGAGTTTTTTTTATTTTTAAATATTTTTAAATGTAGTTTTTATAATGTATAAATGTATTTTATAATTTATTTCTCTTATGTAATAAAACTATATATTTAACCATTTGTATTAAACATAAAAAAACGACAGTTGTGATATTTGTATTATATCAAAATTAACGGCTAAAGCAGGTTCGAGAGTCTGCCTTTCAGATTAGATCTTCAGACAGAAAGCCTTGAGACAGTGCTAGTTACAGTTAAGAAAAATTATAAGATATTTTAAACAAATTCGTGTTATCAAGATGTGAATACAAGGCAAAAATTTAGAGGGCATCGTCGGCAGGTTCGAGAGGTCTCAAGGCAAGGGTCTACTTCACCGAAGCACCTGAGGCCAGGGCTTTGTACTGGTTTGGTCCATTGTTCAGACATCAAGGTTGCCGCCCGTGCTGAAATAACACACTGCCAGCGGTGAATGAAAATTGAATGTTCTTGCGTACTTCGATCGTAACGAAAAATATCAATTAGGTCATGTGAGATTACTTCATGCTAACTCTACACGATACATATGATGCGTTGTAAGAGCTATACAGAAATATGAACTTTGGTTTAACTTTGTAATTGGAGCTACTTCAAAATGTTATGCTAAAATTGTATCTTTTATTATATTTGAATATATCTCTATATCCTATTTATAATTATATTGAAATATTTTCTAAAAGCGAACAACTAATTATTAATTTTTGAGCAAGAGTTTTAACATACCACCAGCTTCAGGGTCACAGAATCGAAAAGAACCAAAAGTTATAAGACAAGCTCTTTTTGCTTTTCTACTAAAGAAATTGTTAGTCAGTTTGTTCCCTGTTCGAAACACAGGATAATTTTTTTTAGCTTTCCGCTGTATCCCGTACATAGCAAGGTAGGCAGAGGAAACCTGCGAACCTAGTGTTAAGAAACTTCGTCCTCATTAAGACCTTTGTTATTTGAGTGGTAGAACTCAAAATGTGAATTATTTAATTTTCCTCATGTTGCTTTAAAATCGCGGGCGCCAGTGCACCTGCGTCACGACTGGCTTCCTGATACATTTGAAAATAAAAAAATAGATTAATGTTTTACTAAATGATGATTGTAAAAACCTCATAAAAAATATACTAAAAGTTTGCCATTGCTCAAGTGATAGGCATGTCACGAGATTCGTGATTATATATTTAACACTTGCTATATGAATTCGTTTCTAAAACTTTTAGGTCAATATAACGTTGCTAAAGAGGCCAGTCAAGGAGTAGTGGCACAGGTGTGTGACTATAAACGCGACAAGTTATGGGTTCGTTTCCCACTCTAGCAATTGAAATATTTAATATTTTCTTTTCTTCGCTCTGGTGCCGAGGCAAAGGGCGGCGTTGTTTTCCGCATCGTGAAGCTGACAAAAAACCTAATTGATGCTAAGTTCAAGCTTGTCTTATCAAACTTATCGTGTACAGTGTTACCTGTTATCTATTATGTAAAAATTTAAATTGATTAAGGCTTACACCGTTGCTGACCTTGCAGTTGTTGATTTATATTTAGTTTTGGATTTTATCGAATTTAATTCAATATTTTGTACTTTAAATTAAAATATCTATTTGCCTTGAATATGTATTGATGAATAATCTAAATAGTGGATCTGTCTCAGGCGAATATGTATCACCTAGAACGATGTATTTACAAGTATAAAAAGAAACATTTTTTAAAGCTATGCAAGAGAAACAATTAAAATATAAAAATGTATTTATAAATGCAAATAATCTATTTTTGATGCACACATTTATTCTTTGACCTATTTCTTATGGAAATGTATAGTTGTTCAGCGAAAAATTCTTTTCCGAGTCGGTGGGAGCATTTTTGAAGCTAGTCGTAAAACGGGGTATGCATAATGTACAGGTGGTCGCGGTTTTACATAACTTATCTTACTTGCCTATCAGGGTTGTCACTCCTTGTAGAAAACTTAAGTCATTTTTTTTTATTTTTCCTAAAAATTATAATATAAAATAGCTATAGTATAATAATATATTAAGTTGTTTTTTGAGATTCATGTTCTATCTTGGAAAAAGCAGGAGAGGCAGAAGGAACCTAGTGTTAAGACATCCATTCCCTACTTTCCACTGAATTCTGGAGGTAGGAGTGGCAATAAGTTTCGCCACTTAACACGCAAGGCATACAGAATGCAATATATTAAGTAGTTTTATTAATTTAAATTATTGCCTTTCAATTCAAATAAACATAAGATTAAATAACAATAAATAAATCAGCTTTACACTGTATCCCGCACACAGCAGGGTAGGCAGAGGGA
>DWAP01002636.1:0-13154 GCA_018230625.1 Heliconius eleuchia | reverse complement strand
TTTTTGACGTTTTCCTTATAGTGGGTTTATATAACACTTTATCTGTTCCATAACTTTTTATGAATAACATATTTCTATAGATCCACTTTTTATTACAGCTTTTTTTTTGGCACTTTGAGCCACTCCTCTTTTCACTTTCCGCTTATCTCTCGGCAGGCTTCTCCAGGTAAAAATTCTTATATTCTACTCAGCATTTAAGAATTTTCTCTCTACCACACTGTTTCCCAAGTTTAAGAGACGTTATAATAGGTTTAGGCCAAGCATCGTGGCACAGCAGAAAACATCTGCTTGTAAATTGTTGGTTGTGGATTCGATTGCCATTCAGCACGGTAAATTTTGGTTATTATCAATTCCTCTCTGTTGTAATAAAAGTTTGACATTAAGCCCCATCACTCAATATATAATCCCACAACTCGAGTAATAATAGAAAGTAGAATAGATAGTAAGAAAATTATACAAATTTAGTTCGTATTAGCTTATTTATTTCGTAGTTCTAGGTAGAGACTTAATGACAATTAATTTTTATTGAATTTTAAGAGCCATTGGCGAAGTGATTTGTGCACTACTGCCACGTTCGGAATACCATAATCAAAGAACAGAACAGAAGAGTCATTGTTTTAATTACAACTCAATTGTAGTTTGAATAGTTACTAAAATTTAACTGTCATTAAATGTCTACCTAGAAATACGAATAAGCAAATAAATAAACAAATTGTTTAAGCATTTTTTAAACAATATTGTAACACGCCTTATTTCTTTAAAAAAAAATCATAAACTCCTGAGATCGTGAAATTATTTTGACCGTGAGATTGGGTTCCGCCACTCAACACAAATGCCTCCAGAATTCGCCGGAAAATGGGGATCAGGGTGTCAATACTAGGCTCCCTATGCTTAAACTGCAGTGAGCGGGATACTCGTACAGCATGAAAGTTAAAAAAATCCATTTAGGGCCATTTACAATAAATATGTACGTCACATTACATAAGTATAGTTTAAAAACAATATATTTCACGTAATATCACTATAAAATTAACCGTATTCAGTAAAGCGCATGGGCATGATTCATTCCCTCTAACGCGTACATACGCTCATATATAACATAGCATGAATACATATAATCTTTAGTATCTTTGCAACTTTCAAAGTGATTGGTTCTTCATAATGGAAGGATTTATAAAATATTTTATTGTTTTACTGTGTTTTTTTGTTCTAACGAACTCTTCTCCAGTGTATCGGGATGATATTGGGCATTTAGCCGAACGAAAAATGGAAAGTGACGATTTTTTTCCAAAAATAAGAAATAAAAGAAGTTTCATAAAAGTTGGCCGATGTCCGAAAGGGCAAGGATGGTTTTTGTTCCACTGTGTGGATTGTGACAGGTAATTTTTTAATTTTAATATTTAGTATTTTTCTTAAATTTACTTTTATTCTCAATATTTCCTTTAAGACTGGATTTTCTTATTATATTATTTTTAATTGTATCTATTCGAACCTACAACCATCGCATAAACGCTTACAAATTGCGCCATGTTGCCATATTATATTTCGACATCTATTCATTTTTACTTTATAAATATTTAAAAATAATACGAGGTTCTGTTAGATTTAGTTTACTAATTTAAAATAACTTTTACTTTCAAAGAAAGTGACATAACAAACAAAATCCAACGTTTATGATCAAAAGAAAATTTAGAATCCAATTTCATATTTCATTTCGAGGAATGAAATAATGAATATTCTCATTTTTTCCACTCTGATATTGAAGCAAAGCGCGGTGTTGAGTGCCGCCACACTGCACGCAACGCCTCCAGAATTCAGTGGAAAATAGGGAACCAAGTGTCTTAACACCAGGTTCCCTCCTACCCTGCTGTGTGCGACAGCAAGAAGTTAAAAAAAAACAAACATTATTACAATACCTAACACTTTATTAGTACAAAGAAATATTTTATTTTTTTTTGTTTTAGTTAGGTTAGGTTAGTTTAATTAGGTTGGTTTTAGTCGACACTATCGCCTTTTTTTTGACGTGACTTATTGACGTACACTAGTAATACATGCCCATACATATTAGTATATTCAAATTTATTAACTTTGACATTTAATTTTTTTTTTAGGTGTTATTTATTACCTTGTTAATTAAAAATTAAATTAAATTAAATCCGCTTCACGCTGTATCCCGCACACAGCAGTCAGAGGAAAACAAGTGTCAAGACACTCCGTTCCTCACTTTCCGCCGAATCCTGGAGACATAGCGTGCTGAGTGGTGGAACTCAACGTCGCGCTTTGCCTCGCCACCAGAGCGAAGAAATGGAAATATATATTTAAATAAATATTTCATTTTATCGAGTGGGGATCGAACCCACAACCAATCGCGTTTACAGTCACACTGTGTGCCATTGCGCCACAACCGGCCTCATTGTTTCATATTACTTAGTACTTCCACATAAAATAATTTAAGTTTTATTGTTCTATCAATTTCGTTTCTATTAACATAGGATGTATCACATCACTTTTTTGTCTATCGCTCTATCTTTAAAGAATATATTATGGTGTTATCGGATTAAAAACACTTTAAAAATAAAAAAAATCTAATTGATTCTTAGTGAATGATTCAGTGCCGTAGGCGCAGTGGGAAAGCGAAACCTGTAAACGGGTTGGTTGTGGTTTCGATTCCCAATTCGTAGAATTAAATATTGAAATTTCGTAATTTTCGCATTATTGCGTCTTTCTTTTATCTTTTATATTTAAATTTACACAATATCTAAAAAAATGCTAAATATCATATTAACATAAACACATATAGTTTGCATAATATATTTAAATATGTTAGCATTCAATATAATTTATTATATTATAGCCAGTTGCTACATTTTACAAAGATTTATGGTAAAAGTATATTAGGTAAGTGTTACAAGTAGGTAACCAGTATCGATCACACCTTTTAAAGCGATCTTAAGAATGGTTTACCGTTAGTTAAAGGGAAGGTCGTATAAATACTTATTACCTTTATTATGATATTTTGTATTTAAACTTACAATTTTGAAATATTTTAAAGTTAAAGTGACATAATTTAAAATTTTCTCTCAGTGTCACGCTGTATCTCTATATAATAAAATAATATATGTACACTGTATGCGGCGTCGAGTTCCGCCAGCGGAAAGTAATAGTATCTTATAATGTAAACAAAGTACCTTAACACAAGGTTCCCAAGTTCCCTCTGTCTACCCTGCTTTGCACGGGGCACAGCGTGAAGCTAAAAGTATTTATATATACGTAAAATATACACTGTAAAATGTTATATGTATATGTAGTATTTTATACGCTAAGGATACTAATTGAAAATAAGTAGGAGGATTTTGACGCACGAACACAAATTATGACACATAATTATAAAATCCATGCATTTCTATCGAATTCCTATAATGTAAGGCCAGTGGTGGCGCATAGTGGGGGCATAAGCGTGTGACTGACTGTAAACTGAACGGAATGTTTAATATTTTCCCTCTTCTCGCTCTGGTAACGAGGCAAAGCGCGGCGTTGAGTCCACTCAACTCGTAATGCCTCAAGAATTAGCAAGAAATGGGGAACGGAAGTGTCTTAATGGGTACAGAGAGTCTTATCGCTCGGTTCCCAGGTTCCCTTCACCTACATCTATATGAGATGTGATATGTGCGGGACACAGCGTGAAGCTTAAAAAAAACTATTCATCGAGCAGTTATCGGCACCAAGTAATTAAAACGGTCGTCAGTTCTATCATAGTATATAGCAGCTAAATAATCAAAACGCGTTGTAAATAATTTTTCTCTGTGACATTTCAAGGTCATTTGAGCTGTTCATGATAAGGAAATACAGATTTACTATGTTATAAGAATATAATAAGAGTTCAATTATTTCCGGTATCTAAGTAGTATTGAATAGTTTTTTTTCACGCTGTATCCCGCACACAGCAGGGTAGGCAAAGGGAACCTAGTGTTAAGACACTCCGTTCCCCACTTAACGCCAATCAACGCCGCGCTTTCCCCTCGACACCAGAGCGACGAAATGAAAATATAAATGTAAATAAATATTTCATCTTCTCGATTTACATGCACACTATGTGCCCCTGTGCCACGACTGGCCTCGATTAATAGTTTTCTTCTTAAAAATAGTCAACCGTCAACACACCTGTAGCTCCTCTGGTGTTGCACAGGGTCTTGGTTGGTAGGGGGAGATCACTTACCATCAGGTGACTCGTTTGCTTTGTTTTTTTTTTATTTTTTGGTAGGAAACAATTTAGTAGGAAATATATACTAATATTAATATGATAAAGTTGAAGAGTTATTTATAATAAACTTTTTTTGTTTCGATGTAACATTTAAAATGCATCATATTAAATCATTTTAATAATTTTGCCGTAAACAACTAGTTAGTAGCTTTGGTCGAAAACAATGAAATGTTTTATCAATTTCCTTTCCATTATCAGAAGACGTATCATATCACATTTTATCTATCGCCTCATCGTATTACATTTAAAATACAAAAATAATCAGTTTCATGCTGCTTCCGCACACAACAGAGTAGGCAGAGGGAATCTAGTGTTAAGACACTCTGTTCCCCATTTTTCAAAATAAGTCCAATAGATTTGTAGAGAATAAATTGTGGCTATGGCGCACTTGGGGGACGAATTATTTTTATTTCAATCGATTTAGTAAGACAAAATTACTGAAGAAATTACCAAAATAGCTATTATTCAAAATGTTATCAAACACTATTGTTTAATTCTTTTTTCATTGAATGTTGATAATTATAAATTTTAGATTAGATATGTATCCATTAAATGATAGGCCGTCGTGGCGCAGTAGTACAAGCGACGGTTGTCGGTTCGATTCCCACTCGAAAATTAATTATTATTTATTAATATATATGTACAGTCTTCGCTCTGGTAACAAGACCGAGCGTGGCCTAGAGTTCTGCCACTCAACACGCCTCGGAAATTCTAATAATATATCTTAAGTTGCGCCCAACGCCGCAATTACTCTAAAAAGGGGAAATTCAAAGAAATCTATTCTTATCGATTAAAGTAAAAATCAAAGTCAAAGTCCTTTGTCCCTGGCATTTAAATGGCATTTAAATTGTTTATTTACTCAGCTGGTTAAAAGTAATTACGTACGTACGTATGTACTTCTATTTAATATCGATTTTAATTTAAACTTTTGCATTTTGTTGCTTCATAATTGTTAAGATCATGTTTATATGAGCCCCTGCAAGGAATTCGAGGAAATTAACCATTAAATATTTTCATTTATTCATTCTGGTTTAGTGGCAAATCGGGGTGTTGAGTTCTGTCACTTATCGCTCAACGACTCCAGCGGCGGGGGCGGCGGGGTGTACACTAGGTTCTCGCTGCCTACCCTGCGACATGCAGGATACAGCGTTATGCTGAAAAAATGTTATAAGATAATTATTTTTTTGTCTATCATGACAACCATCGCGTTATGCTAACTAATTTATTCATGCTATTAGCAAGCTTACGAGGAACAAAAATAACTTATAAAACTATAGTTGGCGATATGATCAAATGAAAGTATAGACGCGGACGATCAAACAAATAAACTTGACATTTGTAGAACATAGTCATTGAGGCTGGTTCTAATAAAATATAATTCGCAGAATTGAATTTAGATTTTTTTACAGAGTTCTTTCTAGATTTGAAAAGTAGGAATTGATCTGGATTATTATTTTTCAATGAGTTATGAAGTATAAATTATATATAAATTAAAATTAAATTAAATCACGCTGTATCCCCACCTCCACCACCCAACGAGTGGGAAACCCACTTTCCGCCGAAGTCGGGAGGCATTGCGAGCGGAACTCATCGCCGCGCTTTGCCTCGACCCCAGAGCGAAGAAATGAAAATATCAATACTTCCTCAAGTGGTGATCGAACCTGAACCTGAACCTATATATATACCGTAAAATCGACTGGTTCAGGTTCGATCACCAGTCGAGGAAGTGAAATATTCATTTATTCCTTTATTTCTTACTAATATTAGGTTTGAGTCCAAAACTATATACAAAAAGGCACTGCGAAAAATCTAAATTAATATTATATAAGAATCTACAACTTATAATATTATAATATTGGAGACAACCATAATGTATTATGTTTATAGAAATATTTTTAAGCGTGGTTTATTATATAATATTAATAAATTAAGTTATTCTTCAAATTAACCTACAATTTACGTCAATATTAATGTTAGAAATTGTTTTTTGTTATAAGTGAAACTATTAAAGTTAATTTTATTATCTAGTCCACTTAAGGGTGCACTTAACAATCACGTAGATATCGACTACTGATACATGTTCGATGTTCTAAGACTTAAATTTTTACTCGAAATTATGATTAAAACGTTTTTTTAGCTTCATTATCTATCATCTCTATCTATCGGAGGGAACTTAGAAATTTTGTGTTCACTCCGTTCTCATTAAGACACTTCCAATTTCTGCCAAATTCTGGAGGTATTTACAGTCGTGCGCTTGTAGATTTTGGTCTATAATGTTATCGTATCCTATAATTTTATTATAGCTATTCGAGTTGGTGTAACCCATTATAATTTTTAGCTCAAAAATTAAATTTCCCGATCGGGGCACGCAAAGTCCCGCTTTTTATTTCTTTTTTCCACGTACTATGAGAAGTCTTTTTTCTTCATGTTTTTAATAGATACTAAAAGTTTCATAGAAATACAAATAAGTACCAAAACAACATAACTATCTATTATAATTTAAAATGGAAAAGCGAGATTTCACCGAGATAAAATATGGCAACGCTGTGTCTCATACACAACTCACAGGTATTTCCATTTCAATACAGGGACGAAGCCGCAGGCAACAATTATCTTAACTACTTATAAAAAATTAACTTCACCTCTCTTCTCTATGTTTTATCACGCCTGTAGAAAAGTAGTCAGAGATAGCCTAGTGTTACAATACTTCGTTCTCCATTTCATTTATTCCATATAGACTTGTATAAGTGCAGAGAATAAATATTCCTCACATAAATACGGACATTTATTATCTTATCATAATTACACATACCGTATGGATGAAATTAATTATAGATATATTTATTACTTAAATTTTTCTGCTCGTTTTAAGACGAGTTCATAATTTTTTACGTTATCATATTTTAGAACGGTAGGCAAAAATAGCCTAGTTTCAGAACACTCCGTTCTACATTTAACCGAGACATCAATGTTGAGAAGCCGACCCTAAACGCCGAACGTCATAATAAAAAAACGAAAATGGAAATGATTAATCAGATTATTTTAAATAAATAGCTTCACACTATGTTCCGTATATAGCAGGGTAGCTAAAAGAAACCTAAAAGAAACACTCCGTTCCCCACTTTCCGGCGAATTCTTGACACATTGCGTGTTGAGCGGCGGACCTCAACCCCGTGCTTTGCCTTGTTACCAGTGCGGGGAAAAGAAAATATTTAATAATCCACTATCCAGAGAGGAAATCGAATCCACAACCGTCGCGTTTACAGACACACGCTGCTTTACAGGGGCCATTGCGTGCGCGCCATAACGACTTAAATGATAATAATTCTGTATATTTATACTCTCAAGTGGAAATCGAACTCCCAGTCATTAGTCGGATGCCACTTCATTTCGCTGTGGCATGTTAAAAGTAAATTACATAATCATATTTAATAGTAGACAATGCTAGATTTTTTTTTCCTTTAAAGTGTACGGTTATTAATATGTTATTATCACCAGAAAACCCAACAGCAGTGAGTAAGGTTTACTTACATAGTTGTACGTGCGATATTGTATTTCTATGGAGCTATAAATATAAGAATTATCATAAATATAAGACAATTCCGTGGTCGAATGACACAAATCTTTAATGAACCTTTTTAAAATTATACGAGGTCGTCTAATGCCACGAAGCGATGTTGGGTTCGATTCCCCGGAGGACTGAATTATTTTTGTTTACTCACTCTGGTGGCGATGGCGGCAATTAGTTTCACTACTTATTATGCAACATCTAGAAAATTAGACAGGAGAGTGTTTTAGCACTGGGTTTTATATGGGGTATTTAACTATTATTTTTATTTTTATAGTTCCTTTCAAACAATTTATCTTTTAACAAAAGAAGGAAATATAACCGCACATCTATAAAATTCCAATTAAATTTAGGTTCGTTTTATCCAAATAATTCATTTGATTTTCCTTATTAATATCAAGTTGGTAAGTCCTTGAACTACACGTCAGTAGATACGTAGTAATGTACTCATAGTGGTAGTATTATAAATATAATGTATATTCATACATAGTACACGATTTAGTGCCGCTACTCTACACGCAATGCGTCGAGGATTCGGTGGGATAGTGGAGAACTGAAGTGGCTTAATGGGAACGGAGTGTTTTAACACTGGATTCCCAGGTTCCTTCTGCCTACCCTGCTATATGCGGGATACAGCGTAAATCTGAAAAATTGTGATTAATTGTTTTAAGGTAGCCTTTGTCCTTAAGTATATTCTTGAACAAACTGTGTACAAAATTTCATGACGTTAGCTTAAATAGTTTACGTATTAAAACGTAACAAACCAACAAAGTTACTTTCCATTTATTATTTTAGTATAAATATTAATTAACGTCAACACCACCTAAGAACGAATGCAATATTTTCTATCTTCTCAAGTCCACATATTACAAGGAAGGCTGAAATAAATGTATACACTCCGTATTGTATCACTCCGTATTTCTCAAAAAAAGTGATACAATACAGTTGGTCACACGAGGTTTTTAACTCAACGAAAACTCAACTTTAGGTTACCAAACCGAGTAATATCGAACCCACAACCACTGTACCCCTACATACATAAGTGATGCCGCCGTACTGCGCCACAATTCTCATTCAATGACTTACCTAATATATATATTTAAGAGATATCAATCTTGCTCGTATTTTCTAAATAACAATCACTATCATAATTAAATATTTAAACTTTCTATAAAAGATATACGACGCGTCGGTCTGTAGACTTAACTTTAAGCAAATTTGTGTATGTATGTATGTACATACGTTACGCGTCAACGCCAAATGTTGTGATATGATGGAAAATTTAAAATATAGCTGATTTTTAATTCAATATAAATGTTATTTGTACATAGATATACAAATAAAAAAAGAATCGGCAAAATCGGTTCATCCAGCCAAAAGTTTTGAAGTAACAAACATAAAAAAAAATTATCGAATTGATAACCTTACTAAGTACTACTAACCTTACGTTAGTTAAAAAAGAGTTTTTAAATAGGCGAGAAATCGAAGGACAAGGACAGGAAAGCAAAAAAACGTAGTTATTGAATATAGGGTTCTATATTCCTGCTTTTTGAAACAAGATATCGATTAAATAATAGTCCAAGCTTGACAATAAATTCCTCTTAAATTTATGACAGTAATTAAAACCGTATAGTGATCATGATTCACACTTAGTTATGACGGATTTATTTTTCTATTTTAATAGATTTTTATAACATGCCTAGGCGTGGTGACACAGCGGCACGGCGTCTGACTGTAAACGCGACCGTTGTAGGTTTGATTTCTATTTGGGTCCAAGAATTATTTTCATTACCTCATTCTGGTTTTGATAGTAATTATAATAATAGAAAAAGACGGGGCACAGCATTCTTCTGCTACCCAACATAAATGCTTAAAAAAAATTTAAGCATTTTTTCAACAAATTATTATTAGTCACGTAATTTTCTCTAAACAATTAAATTTATCAAGTGTAATATAGATCTTTATACTATTATTAGCGGCCCACACGTGGCTTCGCCCGCATACCACCTATAATTATTTTATTATGCTGCATTCATTAATTCTATAATTTATATATTCAATAATTTTTCATAATTTTGAGTGAGTGCAAACACTACGTAGTTGCTTGCCAGAAAAAAATCAACGGCTAGGGCGCCCCCCGCGGGACTGGAGCTTATGCTTGCGGTCTCGAAAAGTATACGTTGAAATTAGATGCTTTAAAATCCAACGTTTATCTTTATAAAATTTCCTTGATAATAGAATAACCATTGCTCGAAGTTGCAATAATCTTTGTCATATAAAAACATTAAAATATCACCTTGCAATTCTCAATTATGTTTTGTCACAAAATGCCTTATTGTGATTTATTTATTTTTAAGAGATAGATATAGATAGATATTATAGGGTATCGCGGATATTTTAGAACTAATAAAACTTAATGTTTTTGTAGTTCAATGTACTTACATATATTTAACTATTTCTGCAGAAATTAGAATTTTCGAATTGCTAATCTAATCAATGGGTTTTTCAGTTATTATTATTTCATTACTTAAGGCAAACTAAGAAATAAACTGTAATGATATTTAGCCTGTAGCACTCCTGAGGAATGTAGCTTACATCCAAAAAACAACTAAAGACGCGACGGTTATGGGGTTCGATTTCTATTAGGGGGAATGAAATATTTCATATTTTCATTTCCTCACTCTGGCAACGAGACAAAACGCATCGTTGAATGTCGCCACTCAAAACGCAATGCGTCTAGAATTCGGAAAAAAGTGGTGAACAGAAATGTTTTAATAGGAACGAAGTATCTTAACACGAGGTTCCCAGGTTCCCTCTGCCCACTCTGTTATGTCCGGAATACAGTGTGAAGCTAAAAAAAATTAATTAAAACAAACACTTATGATTCATCTTATAAGTGAACTGACACGATAGTGAGTGAACTTGAGTGAGTCACCAACTCGAACAGGTAGAGAATTTATAAATAAAACAAAACGAATATGTCAATAGCAAGGTGAAAGCTTACTAATAAGATATTAAGTAGGTTACTTAACTTGTATGAGGATAAAGTTGTATAACTGAAAATTTTAAAAATAAGAGGCCGTCACGGCGTAATGGAAAAATCGTACGAGAGGTTGTGTGTTTGATTCCCTCTCGACGAAATGGAGTATTTAATATTCATTTTTCTAGCGAGGTAATGCGCGGCGTGGATTCCGCTTCTCAACACACAAAGCTCTTTAGATTTCAGCGGAAAGTGGGGAATTGCGTGTTGAGTGGCGGAACTTAACGCCGTACTTTGCCTTGACACCAGGGCGAAGAAATAAAAATATAAATGTAAAACACTAATTCATTTCCTCGCGTGGGATTAAACCCACAACCAGTCCATTGTACAGTCACACTTTGTACCCCTACGCCACGATTGACCTGGATACAGTGTGAATCTATAAAAACTATTTTTATAACAATTTGAATATAGACCAGATACTTCTTAATTCGATTCGGATGAAGAGTATTATAATATTTTATTTTTTTTATTTTCTCGCAACGGCTTTCCAGAGCGCGGCGTTTAATTTTGCCACTTGCACTCAGTATAATCAACCTAGGACAAAGATGCAGATAATGGCATTTCTTTACACTCTAATCTCATGAGACCAATCATTGGTCGTGGATTCAAATATAAATGAAGAAAATAAGCATCACGCTGTATCTCGCGCACAGCAGGGTAGGCAGAGGGAACCAAGTGTAAGATACTCCGTTTACCACTTTCTGCCGAATTCTGGAGGCATTGCGTGTTAAGTGGCAGAACTCAACGCCGCGCTTTGCCTCGGCGCTAGAGTGAAGAGATGCAAATATAAATTTACGTAAATATTTCCCACAACCAGTCGGTTTTACAGTCCCACTTGTTAGTGGCCTTTAATATAATAAATAGATTATTTTAAACAAAGAGCTTATTGGACTTATTATTATTAATTTCTAACATTTATTAAGAACGTGAAAATATAATTTAAATATATAATTTGTTTGTTTCAGTTTACCATCTGGTCACAAATGCTGAAGAAATCTTCTATTTACATATTTAAAAAATGTCTTAAAAAATATATTATATTGATCAATGGCTTATGAAGAGTGTGGATCTTCCAACGGTCTTATTTAATTCTTGAAGTTAAGTAGTGGAGTGGTAAGAAGAAAGAGAATACCTGAAAGAAGTTGACACAAGAAAAAGCGTTTAATCCAAAGAAAAACTTAGAATAATTTTATAAAGAAAGGCGTGAAATCATCCATGGTGTCTGACTGCGATTATAGTAGGTTCGATTCCTTGGCGAGGGTATATTTAGTTTCAATAGTATCCTGGTTAAACTTACCAAGTCGATGGGTTTTATACAGCACCAAATTTCTGAAATATTACTACTATATACTTTATTTCACTTAAAACTATATATATTACATACAAATAAGTCTAATATGGATATGTACAAAAATTATACAATCGGCCGTGACGCAGTTGCAATGACAGTGTTGATCTAAGATTCGATTTCCAGATAAGGAAATTACATACAAACTAATCAAAATGTAGCTTTTGAATGTAGAAATTGCATATAGATGCATTAAACAGGACATTAACACATACTATAAATAAAAAATATATATTTTCGATTTTTTTGTAGGATTTATCAATTATTATAGATATATACTACGATTTTTCAGTAGCTAAAATATTTGGATTATAATAATTTGTCTTTCAATTATCATTTAACAATAAAACATAAATTTTTGTATCCAGACGCTAGTTTCTAAGTAAACCGTAAACTCCTGAGATTATATTGTATAATTTATTGTTATATCTTAGGATAACTTACTTTCATGACTGATCTTAGGAAACTTCTATAAAGTAATAGTAAAAATTAAATTTAGTACAATGTGCGGTGTTGAGTTACCACTCAACACGTAGTGTATCACTTTCGGGCGGCAAGTAAAGAACGAACTGTCTTAGCTCTAGATTTCGTTCTGTTTACTTTTTTATCGAGAGGAACCCGTGAGGAAGGTTATATGGGATCCATGGATCAGCAGATATAGGCCGTCCACAATGCCCACTAAAACCTCACGTTTCCTTCTCGACCGCCACAAGCCGGGGCTACGGGAGCCAAGGATTCTTCCATAACCCTGGAGGATTCGTTGCCTCTCTGCGAGACTAAACGCTAAGCTAATAAAAAAGGTTGTAACTATAGTATAAAAAATTTTACGTGGCCAAATTAAAACACAATAAAACTAAATTAGATATTTATTAAACGGTATTAAAGTCTTACTATGTTCAAATTTTTATACAAAATTCAATTCAATTTTGTGAGA
>DWAP01002635.1:0-13155 GCA_018230625.1 Heliconius eleuchia | reverse complement strand
ATGTGGAGGCAAAATTCGGCGTTGAGTTCCACCATTCAACACCCGTCCAGAATTCAGCAGAAAGTGGGGAGTAGAGTGTCTTAACACTATGAATCTTCTGCCTATAATGCTACATGCGAGTTTTTATTCAGCTTCACGCTGTAAAAACAATCATAAAATTAGTATGTAAAAACGTCTAAAAAACATAAAACTTTTATTTACCACTTAGATAGTATAATTGCAAAACGTTGAAAAAAGCAATGTTCCTTTCATCCACTTAGAAGTGGACTTTAAAGAAATACTTTCTTAGCTTAAGAGATTCAGCGTCTATGAGTAAGCCGGTGACCCGAATATTAATTTCATCTAGAAAGTAGATATTACCCGTGACTCTCGTTGTGTTATACATAATATTTAGTAATAATAGTTTCGTTAAATAAAAAAAAACCATACCATTTTCCAAAATTTCATGCAGTTCTACAAATATTTCGTTTATTTATTTATGTTTCGGCATGTTCAAAAGAGTATTGGTCCAAATTTATCGCACATTTTAGTTATTACTGTAAATTGAACAAATAGTAAAGTTACTGAGAAAGTAACTTGAAAGTAAGCACAGGGGTACCGAGTGCTAAGATACTCCGTTCCCATTCCAACACCAGCTGTCGTTATAATTGTGATGGTTTTAAGTTCAACTGCGACTTAAATATTGTTACAATAAATAATATTAATAATTTAAAGCATTAAAACTAAAACAAAATTGAAACTCACGTTCGAAGTTTTAGTAATATTACAAGCAATGTCTGTAAATACGTAATAGCTCCCAACGCTTCAATGAACATTTTGAAAATGGTTCGTTAGCAGTATATTGTTTATGTGAAAGTGATGTATCACGAGTATTTTCTTTACGTTTTATGAGTTCAAAATTTTTATATAAAATTGTGTTTAATATTTATTAGTAATATTATGGTGTTGTGTAATATTTGTTTATGTTATATAATATGTATGTTAACAATTTTTTTCTTTTTTAGCTTCACCCTGCCCTCCGCACATAGCAAGGTAGGCAGAGCAAACTGTCTACCCTGCTCTGTGCGGGATACAGTGTGTTTTTTTTTTTATTAAAAAGGTAAAAGTTTGTGAGAATAGATGTTTGAATAGATGCAACTACTAAATGAATTTAGATGAAACTTTACAGTAATATAGCTTATACATAAGAATACAACAAAGGTTAAAATTTATGTCAATATTTTATATGATTTGTACTACTTTAGTGACACAATAACATCCATTCGATCACATTAATGAACTGTAATGAGAATAATTTCCACACAAGCGATGTTAAGCAGAAATCAATAATAGGTCAATATCTTCATGCTGAATCGCTTTTGTCCAATTTTAAACATAATTCTTTACAAATTTGCTTTAATTTTCCCGTCCGTTGTTATTGGACTTATATAAATATATGAAATACTTGTCTGTGCAATATTATATTTACTATAAAAAAAGTGTATTCTTGGAACATATTTACTTTTTAATGAAATTGTAAACATAGGATAAGGGGATAAATAAAATGAAACATGTATATTTTTTTTCATATTTTATTCGTTCTTTTATGTAATCGTCAGAGTTGTACAACTAAATAATCACAGTAGAAACAAAACATAACTATGTCGGTATTATAGTTAACGTCTAAAATAAAATGTCGTGCACCGGCGTCGGTCGCTGGGCGAGTTCGCACCTTATAATTTGTACTGGGATTCTGTGCTCTGCTGTCTTAATTAAGTGTACAGGTTTAAGAAAAGTCATCAAAGTATAGTGCAAGTAGCGTGTTACAATCCCTGAGACGGGTTAAGCGTGAATCATTTTTTACAATTAGTCAATAGCGATTTGTAATGTTTTTCAGGATTTGTATTAAAACTCTATATTTGACAATAGACTTTTCTCAATCAAACCTAAATGCGAAAGATGGCTTTCTTATATAAAACTTGAAAAGGACCAATATTATTCGGAAACACACGGCACACAAAATTGTCTTTGGTAGATATATAAGTTACAATATCTAATTCTAAAGTACACGATATCAGACAACGCAGAGCTTCACAAAAGAACGTAGCTAGTCTGTTAATTTAAATGCACAATTCTGTCGCAAGGGGAAGAAGTAGTATTTGATAATAAAACAGTCAAAAAAATTAAATACAAAAAGATTCAAATATAAAAACGGACCGAAACTCTCCACATTGTAATTCGTCTATATTTTATTTGAATAATTATTGGCAGTGTAATGATATTATAAAAGAATAATAAAACCTAGATACATACATAGATGTCGATCTCAGACAGCTATTAAACTCCTACTTACACGATTAGTAATTAACGAGAATTGCTTTATTATTGAGACTTGAGTATTTTCGAGTGCAAACTAGAGGTGTTCTTACAGTAGATATTCAATGTCTATATAATATAATATAATTAAACAACCGAATCTACAAAATCTTAGGCTCCGAACGCATAATAAAATCAGTCATTTTAACACAATACAATATATTCTAAAATGTACATCGATCCTATTTCGACGTCGAAGTGAGACAGTTTCATAACCTGTAATTTAATTAATTATTTTTACTATAAATTCTTATAAATTAAATTTAAATTAGTGACTTCTAACGGTCGCAATAACTATCTCACGTCAAAATCGATGGAATAATTCTAGCACAACACTCTTAGTAAGTTATTGATATTTTCCTAGGTGCGACTAAATTTATATTTAAATATATCGAATAAATAAAGTGCAAACACTTATCTCTACGGTCGTTAGCTATGTCCTTGGCACTTTCACGCTCGCTCCTCACTCGCCTATCACGCACACGCCCGCAGAGCCCTCGTGAGTAGACCGCAGACTTACACATACTCTAGTTTTACGTCTAACGCTACATGGAGGAGAGGAACACCGGTTACTGTACAGTTCGTTTACGATGAAATTTCGAGTAGAATGTAAATCGTTTTATATTTTACTAAGATAAATGGGGTACTTCGTTAATTATTGTATGTACATACATCCCCCGTGAATATTTTTCATATAGAATGAGCTACTCGACGTCCAAAGGGACGTTCGATACTATAATTAATATAAAATATAACGTATTTCAATAGTAGGTACGTCGATCGATGCGGAAGGGCCGTACGCAAGTGCCATCACGTAAAGCTGTGGACTTACAAATTACTCGTATAAATTATTCACATTTATAGCACACTATCTACAAACACCCACGAATCGGAATCACATCTGGCCCTCCGGCAGAAATCCACTTATGTCCACTTCCGATAAAGTACTGACTCGTAATAACTCGTAATAACTCGTAATATGGCTAACTCGAATAAAACTTATATCAAATATTTGGTGAAGATACCGGCTCAGACCTTATAAAAAGTTACGCAATCGAACGCATATATGCCTTAACGTAGAGATACTTAAGCTAATTTTAGATTTTTATTGTATAAAATAAACTCGTAGAAAATCGATAAGAAACGCGAGTCACGGCGCACGAGTGATGGCAGCGGCCGAGGGCGGGAGTGCGGCTTCAGTGGCGGGACTTACAACCTCTGTGCTATCAATTCCCGAAGGATATACATTATACATAGCTACATAACCTTGCAACTGCAATCTTATAGTAAAATAAACATAAAATATTATTAATGAATAAAAATAAAATTTGAGAGAAATTAGATTTCGTTACAGAATTACAGAATATAATATAAAACAATAAAATTGAAGTATTGCAGTTAGCAGGTTACCGTCCTAACATGAAGAGATCCATCACCACTGGAGCCGTCCCGGGATAGAATTGACAGTTCGGCCGTCGGCAGCTTACAGTTGCTCGTCCAGGTCGGGCCCGTACAGGTCCGCCAGCTTGTCGAACCGCGGGCCCCACGCGCTCAGGTAATCGTATTCATGGACTTCGTCGTCAGTTCCTGAAAGATTATATTATTATTATTTTTTCAAGTTCACGCTGCATCCCGCACTCAACAGAGTAGGCAGAGGGAAAATAGTGATAAGACAATCCGTTCCCCATTTTCCGCCGAATTCTAATTCAACGCTGCGCTTTGCTTCGACATCAGAGTGACGACATGAAAATATTAAATTTCATTTCCTCGGATGGGAATCGAACCCACAACTAGTCGCGTCTAAACACACTAGTGCTTCTGCGCCAATTTCGTCCTTGTAATAATTTTCCTACCAAGTGGCATAGCTACATTGATACAAAAACTATAACTGTTGAGTAATCAAAAACTTCTATTACAAAATCCGTATAATTTTTTCCAATGAAATCCTCCGCGATCTATAAGCGTATATGTATAAATATTTACATTTGATCAATAACACACAGAGCTCGTTCAGCATTCTTCTGTTTCATGAGCAATGCAAACAAATGCAACAGTAGTAGTTTTTTATTACGAACATTACATATTTTTTGCTTTCTGTTCTTGTAAATAGTACTTATAATGAAAACATATAATCGATATACCGAGAAATATAATTGAGGTCATGGTGGCGCAGTAGAGCAGTGTCTGATTGTACATGCGATTGTTCTGAGTTGGTCACCACTAGGGGTATTTAGACGCAAAGAGAGGAACGGAGTGTACTAGGACTTCCCTCTTAGCAGGTTCCTCCTACCTACTTTGTAAGCGGGATATGCGCGAAAACAAAAAAATATATAACAACAATTCCACAAAATAAAACCTTATGATACGGGACATTTATTAGAACAGTCTATGAAGAAAGTTTCGTCTAAGCTCTACAAAGAGTGAAAAGTTAAACAAGTGGCGGATGGAAGAGAAGATAATTAGCGTCTGCGTTAGATACCTACTCCACTCGATAAGTTCGTATACAACGAAGTTAATCTTGCCTTGTGAATATTATGTAAAGTAACTCTTAATTTTCTGGTGATATTTACTATATTTGATTAAATGTAAATATGTGATTCAACAAACCAGGACGGATAACTTTTTTATTGTACAAACAATTTTATGTACATATATGAAAGTTCATACAAGTTTCGCAAGTTGGATGCGATAAATAGAGCAGTAGCAAATTTGATTTATTGATTTGAATCAAATGAAATTCGTTGTCTTTAATAATTTTCACATGGAAAGTAGGATAGTTACCGGAGGCCAGCGAGGACAGCGAGCCGGCGGTGCTGCCGCCGCCCTCGTAGGCGTAGTTGCGCAGGTCGTCGAAGGGCGGCGCGTTGGGGTCGCTGTCGGCGCGCCGCTTGTGCTCCTCGATGAACATGCCCACGTTGGTCTCGCCCACCGCCGGCGCCACGCCGACCCCCAGCCCCACGCCCATCAGTGGGTCTAAACCAAATATTCATTTGTGTGACTGTAAACGCGACAGTTGTAGGTTCTATTTCTCCCCAGGGCAATTAATTATTTAATATTTTCTTCTTTCTCCACTAATACGCCACTCAAAACGCAATGTCTCGAAAATTCACCTACTTTGTTATTTGCGTGAAGCTAAAAAATAAACAAACAGATTACCCTAGTATTTTACTTAAACGAATATTTCCAGTGGCCACCACTTTAACATGAGATTAAAGAATTAAAAGTGGATTTGATAACAGGCCTGATTTAGAGCCGGGATAAGCGGACAGAAACAGTTGGTGCAAATTAAATACTTCTGTCTCGGCAAAGCAGCATTCTTCGCTTTTTTAACTTTATTGTTACGATTTAGCGAGTCAGCTGAATTACAATGGACAGATTCAGATTTTTCTCCAACTCAGTTTGTCGTAACTAATAATGAATTGGAATTGGCACTATAGAGAACTGTCCGTCACAGTAAATTACTGTTAGTGATAATACATTTTCGGAAGATCTACAAGTTATCAATTTAGCATTGAGTAAAATCAGTATTTTTTAGCTTTACGCTGTATTCCGCATATAGCACGGTAGGCCGGCACGGTAGGCTCGTAGGTTCCCCCAACCTACGAACCTAGAGTTAAGACACTTCGTGCCCATTAAGAATTTCCGCTAAATTGCGTTCTAAATGGCGGAACTCAATACTGCACTTCGCAAAATATTAAATGTTTCATTTCCTCAGGTGGTAATCGAACACCCAACCAGTCGTGCTCCTTGTCGCGCTTGTTCCCCCTGCGCCACGTTTGGACAAAACGAATTTTGGGCGAATCTAAATAAAATCAGTGTTATGTGGAACAAATGACGATCGACTTATTTTTTTATTTCAAAATACCTTCCAAATATCCTATATACACACACATTTTTAATGAAAAAAAGGTTTGTTTAATTAAAAACATCCTAGCATTAGTATAATATGTGTATGAAATATGTATGTATAAAAGTATAAGTAGTATTACGATAAAAATATTTTCCAAGTTTCGAACTACGATTTATTCCTAAAGAGAAACGTGCACAAAGACCAGCGTGATATAAAATGTAACTCGTATAAATCGTGTCAGCAGTTTCATAAGTTGAAAGATATCGATATACCTTTACACATATATGAATAAATGTTTGTATTTTATAAATCGCCTTAGTTTTATGAATTTGTTTTTTTTTAAATTAACGCTATCACGAAATTTTGAATAAATTTCCGACTCCCTCACGGTCGGTGTCATTGTCTTATGATCAAAGAAATATAAATGTATATTGTATGTTTACAGATCTAGAACTTACACGGCATTTTAGCCGGAACGTGATCAGGGAGAGGTCCTCCAATCGGAATCTGGAGAGGTGTGATATCGAAGGCCGTCATGTCGTCTTCGCCACCGCCTTCGTCATCGTAGTTGATAATATTCTCACGTACGTCGTCGTCTGGGCCGGGGTACTTGATGTGAGCTTCCCGCCGGCGGTTGTAGACCACAAATACAAGCACCAATACTGGGAACAGCATTTGTTGAATTAGAAAGTAGAACAAAATATTTCTTATCTTTAACATTCGTGTGTAAGTTATATTTCGAAACAATTTCGTTTGTAGCAAATACATGATAAGAATTCAAGCTAATATATGATGGTATTGTATGACTGTGGCACATAAACGAGCTGCTAAAATAGAAACTAGCGGTATTAATGTTCATTTTCCAAATACGAGGTTTATCGGAAGCTACCATCGCAACTGAAAATTTGATCCCACGAGCGCTCAAGTATGATTTACGTAGCGCTTTATAAGTGGATTTGTAACACAGTATAGTATTATAATAACGGCTGGCGCTTCTCCAACCTAGTATCCAAAATAGGTGACATTTAGAAGTTAGTTTTGTGTTTAGATTTGCAATATTCCGAATTAACGCTCCTAGTTTCTTTGTCTTTGTATGAAATGATCAACCGAGAATTGATTTTATAGGAACATTGCTAAAGTAAATAACACAATGTAGCAATTTTTTAACGTTATTATTTATAGAAAGCAAACAATTTAAATTGAAATTATATGAACGAACACGTGCAATTGATGATTTCAGATGTCAATGCAGGGTTTTTGTAGTAGGTCAATAGTACTCGGTGTATATTTCTGACATTTTAATGAAATTATTATTTAGAAAAGAAAAATAATTTATATTTATTATTTGTGCGACAAAAATGACGTATTTAAATTATAAAAAAAAATATATATTTTATTTTCAAATATATAGTAAGTAAAATTTACCACAGGTTTGTTTATACACATATGCATGCAAAGTTTATCGACAAAAGCACGCTCACGAGGTTGTCTATAACGATTTGATCAATTACTATGTACCAGAACACGGATAGAGAGCTTTTAGAACGTCTATTTTATCAATTCATATATGGCCATCTCTAGACTTATAGAATTAATGGTTTCTAGACCACAAAATTTACTCTAATACTATTTACTAGTACACTAAATGATTCTATATATTTTAAAAGTTGATGAAAAATAATGACTTACTACATAAATGTACTTGTAAAAAAATTTGGTGAACATCGAACACTCATTTACACGAGGGGAATATAAAACATGCAAAACAATAAAGGTGCTCACCTAAAAGCAAAAACAAACAGACAATGATAGCTATAATGAAATCTCTGGAAGGCATGATGACGCCCGAGGCGAGGAGCTCCAGCTCGCAGTCGTGCCCCGTGTAGCCGAAGGGGCACGCGCAGTCGTAGCGGCGCGCCGGCTCGCGGCCCACGCACGTGCCGCCGTGCCGGCAGGGCCGCCGCGCGCACTCGTCCACGTCGGCGCACGAGCCGCCGGCGCGCGCCGAGCCCGCCGGGCACCTGCACAACGTGCGCTGTACCTACGGCCCCAACGCCGCGCGCGCACTGAGCCTCCGCCGGACGCGTGTATGAGCATGCACTACGTATGTATATGAGATAGAGAGGAGTGCGAGAGGGTGAAGTGAGTCGCGGGATGCGCTAGACCAGGAGCGGCGAGCTTAGCTAGTGCGTGCGAGTTCTGTTTTCGATGTGTAAACGAGTAATGGATGAAATGAAGGAAACGTCTATACGGGACACGCATGCCACAGATTCGCCAATCCGCTTTGAATATTGCTCACTCATGATAATAAGGAGGCAGACGAGGATGGCCGCGAGAGCGCCCATGCTGAGTTTGAGCGTGCGTCCCTCCTGAACGAGTTCGCAGTTCTCGCCCCAGAAACCCTCGGGACAGTGGCAGCGATAGCCCGGCTCCCGGTTGACACACGACCCGCCGTTGCGACACGGGAAGTAGAGACACTCGTTCTTGTCTACGCAACCCTTGCCGTCCGCAGACAATACCAAACCCTCCCCGCAACTAGACACGACAATATGTTAATACACTACACACGAGTAAACATTATATATTATTATAAATTATATGTTAAGTATAATTCTATAAATGTATGTGAGTACATAGCAGTAAATTGTTAATATTATATGCATGTATATTTGGATTATATGTACATATATGCGATATATAAAAGCGAAGAAGTTATAGAAAGTGGTATATTATATGTCGTTATAATATAAAAGATATACCGAAAATGTTATAGAAAATAAAAATATGTATAAAAGAAAACTCAGTGCGCGCCTAAATTATCAAAAAAAATTATTCATGTAAAATATATTTTGTAATTATGGAAAAACCAATTGAGAAAATCATTACGTACGTAATGTACGTAGCTGTTAATAATGTTATAATAAAAGAATCAAAATACTTTTAAATACACAAGTATCATATTTTTTAACAGCATAGTTAATTCTTTTTGTATAATGTTTAATGTAAATGGTATATAGAGTACTCACGTGCATTCGTATTCGTTCCAGAGGTCGACACACTCAAATGGCTCATTACAGTGAACGTTTATGCAAGGACTATTAGACGGACAATTTCGGTCTAAATTCCTGGCCATAGTAGCCTGGCCCCATTGTGTGCCATTCATTGCTGGGGGTAGGGGTAAATGCTTTCCTTCTAATCGTATATCGTCTAAACAACCTTTCTGAAAATCAGCGTATACTTCAAATGTTCTTACACCAGTATATTCAGCTTTGCCACCTGCGTACACACCTTCTTGTTTGTCAACTAAAAGCCATTGATGTCCTTCGAATCTAAACGTCTCGTTATATCTTCTTCCTTCACCGCCATCGATTTCCAACGTAGCTGTACTTCCATATCTGCTAACTCGAGCGATGTGCCATTGACCATCATCAACTGCTACAGAACTCAACCACACATCGCGTTCCTCAGTTCGTAAGGAATTTAAATTATAGCGGAAATGTAAACGTGAATCTTTTACTTCCAATATTCCATATTCACGATTATGTTGATCGCTAACTCTAAACAGTTCTCCATGTGGCTCACGAGTCCTGAATCGTAATTGTACTTGAGTACTAAATCTATCCGGTTCAAAGCTTAACGCAAATTTAACGTAGCTTTGAGGTCTGAAACTAGTAGGCGTAGTTGGCAAATTGCAAGACGGTCCAGTCCATCCTGGTTGGCACTGACACCTAGCCTCAGAAAAGCTACCGACACATGTGCCATGTTCCCAACATCTTGATGTTGTATCTGCTTGGTTACAGATTTCTTCTGTTTGTGGACAACCAGCCACTGAATTACGTGATAAGCCAGGATGGGCTAAGTCATATAACTTACTATTATGTATTAAATTTCTAATGCAACCGTCAAAACCTTTCCCAATAGGCATGTATTGCCAATGGTAATGTGTAGGATCAAAGTGTTCTATATATAATCCACCAATTTGTAAAGGTGCATTGACATTTAAGTATTCATTAAATGGTGGTATAGTACCAGTTGCTTGACAAGTAGAGTCATCAAATTCTGGTGGAGTACCATCTTCCATTTCTTGAATATCTGCTGACTTACAGTAATCAACAATCATTCTAACATTTTCAGTGTCCCAAAATATGTCAATACGATGCCATTCTCCATCATCTAAGGATTTTTTTGTTTTCACGCGAAGTTCAAGTGTACCTGATCCAAAATCAATTAATAATCTTGGATTTCCTCTTTCCAATTCTACCGATATGAAATCTGAAACCACGATTTCTTCTGGTTCTGGTGGTACTATAGGCCCATTGTAGAGTAAAACTCCTTCTGATTTTCTAGTTATAAATTCAAAACTGAGATGAGAGCTATCACACATTTCAAGTGAAGGATACCACGCCCATCCAGTGCCTCTGAAACTTCTTGATGTTTGTTGACAACGTGGCCCTGTGTACCCAGGTGGACAGGAACAAGTTAAGCCATATTTGGCTTCAATACATCTTCCGCCATTATAACAAGGCGAATTCCGGCAAGTTTCTGCTTGAGTAAAGTTTCTGGCTCCACATGTACATTCGGCAATAACATCAACTCTCACTCCAACTAGAGCAGTTTTATTAGCATTGACCATGTATGGTACATTACTAATATCCAAGACATTTGTGCATGAACCTTCACACATTTGATTTTCGTAAAGACATTCGTCAATACCAACCATAGTTATATTAATTCCGACAGCTCTTTCAATTTCTTCTCTGTGCATAAGAACAATACCATTTAACCGAATTGGCTTATAGTAATGAGCTCCATGTGCTGAGAAACGAATATCAGTTACAGGTGGGTGCTTCTTTCTTAACTGAACGCTAAATATATCAATATTTTCACGTTCAGTATTGAGTAAGTCAGCGAGTTTATCTTTAAATATATCTAATTTACTTCTAGAGACGCTCAACGTTTTGTAATTCCAAACTCGGATAAAATCTTCATCTGATATTCCCGATATTCGAATAGATCCTGAATTTATGAGGGCTTCGTGAGATATTTCTTTAACATATACAGTAACATTAGCAGGCACATCAGTTTGTGTATGCTTTCTATCATATACTTTAAATTTCAAATGATATCTACCTTCTCTAGTTTTATGTCGCATTTGTATCATACCCGTTTCTTCATTTAGGGTGAAGTTTGGATGTTCCGAACTTTCCCAGAAGAATTTTTTATCTGGTAAATCCCAATCATCTAAGTCATATACATACACTCTTCCGATCTCTGTATCTGGCGCTTGTCCTTGGTAGTTATAAACCAGAATTTCTTTAGATCCTGGTTGCATTTTATTATCATTTACATCTCCAATTACTACGGTTAGCGTACTTGTACCAGTCATTGCGGGATTACCGTGATCTTTAATGATTATTGGAATAAGATATTCTTTTTGCTGTTCTCTGTCAAACGATCTTAGGGATGAAACAATAGCCATACCATCTCCATTAGCACCTTTTTGGTCTTGCTCTACTTTAAATGACGCTCTTATTATATCGTCAGCACCTGGGTCTAATCTGAATTGGAATGGAGGACCATTGCTCTTCGATCTATCATCATCATCTGTAGCTAGTATTTCAGCTACTTTTTTTGGCGTAATATGTTCAGTGAGTACGGGTCTATAATCTTTAAGGAAAGTTGGAGCGTTATCATTAATATCTTGAACAATTACCGTTAGCGTAGCCGTTGCTGTTCGGGGAGGAGCTCCATCATCAATAGCTAATATTTTTACTTGATGTCTAGGTGTGTCCTCTCTATCCAATGATCTTTGAATGCTTACAGTTCCTTCTTGATTTATTGAGAATTGTCGTTTCCTATCTGATGATCTATCGATAGCATACGAAACTTTACTCTTACCACCTTGATCAGGATCGGTAGCTTTGAACGTTTCAAGACTTTTACCTACTTCTGCGTTTTCATATACAGAAACTTCTATATTGGCTCTTTCAAACTGTGGTTTATTGTCATTTATATCCCTTAATTTAACTAGTACCCATGAGTAAGCTACATGATATTTGTCATTATCATTATCTTCTCCTTTATCGTTAACTTGTATTCTGAACCTAAAACCATTACTTTGCAATTGGTCTTCATAGTCTAGAGGCTGTACAATTTTAAGTGAACCAGTACCATCATTATTTCTAACCATAGTGAATTTGTCGGCACCGTAACCACTGTTTTCAATAACTTTATACTGAAATTTATTAGTTTCATCTTCGTCATGAACAGTCACTGTCAAGATTGGCATTTCAGGTAAATTAGTTCCGTCAGTTTCATCAACTTCAGTAAACCATTCATCTTTGGTGAATTGAGGAGGCATATCATTTATGTCTTTTACTCTTATTGATGCCGTTCCTGTTCCTTTTAACCCCCCTCCATCTGATGCTACTATTTGTATCGAATAATCCGGAGTTCGTTCTCGATCTAAACAACAAACAGCTGTTTTAATAACACCGGTTTCTGGTTCGATTTCAAATATAGGAGATCCTGTTTCCTCTTCAATTACGTTTTTCTCGATAGAATACCATAACTTTGCATTGTTACTTTCGGCAGGATCATCATAATCAATAGCTGTCATGGTCATGACGACCATACCCGCTGTTCCATTTTCTGTTACATTACCAAAATATACTCCCTGTGGGAATATCGGTGCGTTATCATTGATATCTTTCAGATTCACTTGAACGTCAGCATAGCCTACTAGTCCCTCACCACCTTCATCTTGCGCAAATACAGTAAATCTCCATTGTGGTCTTCCATTAGGTTGATCACGATCTAAGGGCTGGAATAACATTCAAAATTAATATGTTAAATATTATAATTTGAGGCCAGTCGTGGCGGCACAAAGTGTGACTGCCTCCAGAATTCGGCAGAAAGTGGGGAACAAGGTGTCTTAACACTAGGTTCCC
>DWAP01002634.1:0-13156 GCA_018230625.1 Heliconius eleuchia | reverse complement strand
AATTCGGCAGAAAGTGAGAAACGGAGTGTCTTAACACTAGGTTCCCTCTGCCTACGCTGCTGCGTGCGGAATACAGCGTGAAGCTAATTTGATTTTTAAAAAAATAAAAAATTATATTTTCCATCACCTATACAAAACTAAACTAAACCAGAAACAGAAATCGAACTTAGACTAAATCGCAAATACAAAACGAATTAAAACAAAGTGAGATTTATGTTTAATTCATTACATACATAGATGAGTCGACTGTCAAGTGTTTAGGCAGATTGCTAGTCAGTACGAACAATTAGCTGGCATTGTTCGATATAAAGTGTGCCCAGTAATGGCACTGGGTTGGGGAGGACGGGGTTATGTTGATATGGCTGTTGTTATTTAGATGTTGTTTTTTTTTTATTTTTTCATATGATAAATAAAATTAGCTTCGCGATGTATCCCGCACACAGGTAGGCAGAGGGAACCTAGTGTTATAATACACATTGCATGTTGAGTGGTGGAACTCAACGCCGCGTTTCCCCTCGACACCAGAGCGAATATAAATAAATATTTCATTTTCTAGAATCGGGATCGAACCCACAACCAGTCGATTTTACAGTCATACTTTGTGACCCTGCGCCACGACTGGCCTCTATAAGATTAAAAGTTTTATGCTTTATATAATATCGTTTTCTTTTTTTAAACTTTATTTATCCATCTTATATGGGTTAAAGGAACTAAGAGGTGATTAACGAAAAAAAGTTCAAGGATGAAGAATGAATTATTATTTTTCAATTCAACAACATTTAGGATTTACTATTTTTGCCATTTGTTAGCCATGTACGTACAATTTTACTGTTAAAAGATTGGTATAATCGTTTATCTTTCAATCTTTTACGTACTTAATAGATCAATTTATTTATATAATATTAAGATATCTAGACAAAATTATTAATAGTAATAATCGCACTCAGAAAAGATATAATTACTATTTAATTGATGTTAATCGAAAATTGATATGCGACATAAGACTTATCATTTCTCAAATCACTCAAAAAGATCATACAGACGTACTGTTTCACCACTTAACATGCAATATCCTGATATCGGGTGACATGTAGAGACGGTGTCTTAACATTACTTTAACCGGCAGTACAAATTCAATAACTATTATCATATATCCTTCTTGATATTTTTCCTCTTTATTATCGGGCTGTTGGGGCACAGGGGCACAAAAGTGTGATTGCGACGGTTGTGGGTTCGATCCCCACTCGAGGGAATGAATTATTATTTCTTAATATTTTAATTTCTTCGATCTGGCACCAAGGCAAAAGCTCGGCGTTGAGTTCTTGCACTCAACACGCAAAAGTGGGGAACGGAGTATCTTATCACTATGTTCAATCTGCCTAACCTGCTGTTTGCGTGATACAGCGTGAATCTGATATTTTCCCTCTAAAGCCGTATCCATACGAATCCGTCGTACTCATCTATAAGTCTAGTACGGTTGCATTCGAACGAATGGTCACGTTCGTATAATATTGCTTCTACTGTTATTAATCGCTTAGCTTAGAGGTTTCATTCATTATATTCAATAGACTAACTAGACTTTCATTATACAGTGTGATTATAATAAAAAGTGGATATTATCCACTTGTCAGTTGTGTCGGTTATTGAGATATTTTTTTTATTATCTTCTCTTATGTTTCTGCTTTATAGAGTAGACTCTGTTTGTTATATAGAGTATTCCATGTCTTTTTGCCTTTTGAGAAAATATCTATATTGCTTTTTAAAAAATACTTTTTTTCTTTGGAATACAATGAAATATTAGGTCTTCGACTAACTTGTTTTGTTGTTTGTCATATACTTAATGGCATTTATCTTTTTATTATATTTTTATGTCCCAAAAAAACATACATTAATAAGTGCCTGCTTTGATTGTTTGAATATAACGTAGAAAATAAGCATAAGTAACGTTATATATTCTATAAAAAAATTTTTTAGCTTTAATTGAACTTCCAATCACCGCAATTGTTAAAGAAATCTCAAAATTACCTGAAAAATGAATTATCAATTATTTATTAAGCTCCTCGCTTCATTCTGCATTTAAGAGAGATCATAATTTCAAGACACCCCTTTCTCTACTTGTCACTCGTGATTCAAAACACTGCATCTTGAGCAGCGGAACCCAACACTGCATATTGTAATACCATAGCCAAAAGCTGAAAATAATATATTACTTCCAATTGATTCAAATGGTTGTGGATTCGACTCCGATATATAAATTTTAAAAAAATATCAACTATGCCACAACAGATTCTAACGAAAACATACTGAAACAACAAACACCAGCTAAACCTACAAGAACAATCATCCATATCACATTTAACCGGCGAAACGCAAATTGTTTGGAGAATCGTCTCCCATACATACATACTCGTACTACCGCAGTAAATCCACGTATCTGCGGCTGCCAACGTCGCGATTTATTTTAACACATTTTGTTTATAAATTATATAATGCGATACTGTACGCGTTTCGGGAGATTTTGCTGTGCGGATTGTATGGGGATGATGTTACCTACTTGGGGCTAAGACGTTGGTAGAATTTAAATATTAACTAATAATCTGGAAAATTAAATAAATATAATAAATATTATATAAATAAAAAAAAAATTGTGACATTACAAAAAGTAAAGTAAATATTGTTAAAGTTCAATCAAATCGCTGTTCACAAGACAAAGCAAGGCGTTGAGTTCAGCCACTCATAATGCAATGTCTCGAAAATTGGGCCAAAAGGAATGGAGTGTCTAGATATAGAATGTAAGTATAATAAATAAGATAAAAATAAGCTGTACCGAAAAATTTTGGATAAAAATAAAATATATTACAAGTTTTTCATATTACTTTAAGAAAATATTAAGAACATAATATATTAACATCTTAATAAAATTCCACGACATACAGGGTGTTAAGAATGCTCACGTACATTTCCTAGCACTCGCGCTTTATGTAGGGCATTTATTCTTACCCCCGAAGGGTGGGAACCACCCCACTGTTTTGTTTACGAACGCCGATCTATTGGTAATTTAATTGGATGAAAGTATTGTGATTTTGTATTCACATGTCTTTAGTATTTTGTGGATGGGGTGAAATCTTAATGAAACATGGCTGTGTTACGCTTTCTGTTTATTATAAGATGCTTGTTTAAAAACCATATTGTTTTAGCTTCATACTGTATCCCGCATGTAAGACGGTAGGCTGAGGGCACCTGGGAAACTAGCGTTAACACCTATATCCCGCTGAATTTTGGAAGAATTGACTGGTGGAGGTGGGAGGAATTAACTGGTGACGGAGTAGCGGAACCCAACGCCGTATGGTGTAATTTTTCTATCATAATATGAAAAATTATTAAAACTCATTCGTTATATTTCCCAAACACACGTTGTGCCACTGCGAAGACAGCCTGAAACAACAACACATTAGTTTAAAAAAGTAATATAAAAATTAATAAATATAATTAACATAATATACCCACAACCTAAGCGAAAAATGGGTTACAGAGTGTCTTAACCCTAGGTTCCCTTTGTTTACCCTGCTAGATAAAGCATGACAGCTCCATTTATTTTCTTTTACTGGCCTTCGCCGAACAGAAAATATATACATAACTAGGTTCTACTGAGTTACATTTAATACTAATTTACCCCAACCTCCCCATAAGTACATCCCACACCTCAGATAAGAACTCCCACATTTAAAATCCCATGACACTCAAATGTAATATTTGAACGAAGATTCATATTCTGAATCCCACAAACCTATATATTCCTGTCTTCAACTCAATTTATTTGGCCTATAACAAACACATCGCGATCGCGACGTTATTTATTGGGTGAGAAAATTCTATGATATATCACCACCACTCCGCCTCGTTCTACCCTCAGTTCCACGTAAGGGTTGCGATTGCACACAAATCAGTCTGGAGCACGTGATGCGTGATTCTAATTTTTCTTTTCTATTTTCTCTGTTTTTATAGTTTCTTATCATAGACTAAAATGTAATTTTGTAGATTATCTTTGGATATCAATTCAAGATCTACATAGAAAACATACATACATACCTAATAAATTTTTTTTGTAATAATTTATTCGAATAGGAATCAAATACACGACCTGTCTCGTTCACAGTCGCACAATTGTGCCCCTGTACATCATTTCATATAACTTTTAAATTGGCGAAATTTTTATATAGTATAATTATATAAGGTTATATTGAAATAATTTTTAACTATCAGGGCAAGATAATTGCTCAATTCTTAACCAATTGTTTTTTTTTAAACACAAAAACTTTATTTGATTTCTACAAAAATATTTTTTTATATTGTATACATAATACTATAAGATTTTGTTGTTAACACTTATATAAAAAGCTTTTAAAGAACTTCGCTACCCACTGTCCACACATTGTGCTGTAGCACAAGTATTATTCTCGGTTTTACGCCCAATTTCTGGGATATTACGTATTGAGAGGCGGAACTCAACGCTGTGTTTTATTGCTCAGAGCGACTAAATGAAAAAAAGGACATGTATGATAGTGCGAATAGAATTCACAACTGACGCTTTTACAGTCAGGTGACACACTGCTACGCTACAATGGGCTTAATTACAAAATTTACACAATATTTCATTAAAATTTTACCATACATCCACAAAATCCATGGCAAATAGAAAAATCGATAAAAAAAATCATATTTAAAATACAAAAAAAACCAACAAATCCCATCAACTGAGTGCTGGTACAGTTAATATAACAAGAAGATTTATAGTAGAAATAACGCATCTACTGTTATCCCACATAGCAATATTTTTGCATATCAAAAAGGGGAAAGAAAATATTTATTGTGACATCAACAATTCTATTTGGGAACCCGATTTCGTACATTTTGTACCTGGGCAAGGGTTTTGTGGGTGGTTCCCGTAGGGTTGTATTAGGTCGTACATCATAATATTGAAATGTTTGGGACTGACTGAAGTGAAGGTAGATCGGCCGTTATTGAAACTTCCTTTGACAAATGATGCGACAATATTACGTTTGATGTGAGATTGTGTTTTTTTAGCGTCACCTTCTATACACGGCAGGGTAGGTAGAGAACCTAGTGTTAAGACACTCCGTTTCCCATTTTCGAATACTGGAGGCATTGCGTGTTGAGTGGTAAAACTCAACGCCGCGATTTACCTGGACACCAGAGAAGAATGCAAATATTAAATATTTCATCTTCTCGATCTAGAGTCAAACCCACACTCTACGGCGTTAACAGTCACACTTTTAAGCCCTGCGCCTCGACTGGCTTCGATCCTTTTTTTATCGTTTCTTCATAATTTTATCTTTAATTAATAAAGGTAAATTCAGGCCTTTCAGTGGCTCAGTTGTACGATTAAAATGCAAACGCAATGGTGCTAACTACTAAGGGATAAATAAATATTAATATGGACGTCGTGGCTTATTGTGGCTTCGTTCTCATTAAGCCACTCGTTCCCTATTTTCCACCGAGTTCTGAAGGCATTGTGTGTTAAGTGGCAGATCACAACGCCGCGCTTTGCCACACCAGAGCGAGGACATGAAAATATTAAACATTTTATCTCACCATCCACAACCGAAATCGAATCCACAACCTTTCATGTTAAATATATTGCTATTAAAATATATTGTTATTACTATTAGTAAAAATAAATTTCCGCGTATGTTTAACCTCCTATTAAACGATACATACATACAAAGATGAAAATCCATACAAACATACAGAAAATAAAGCAAATATTAGCGTATAAGATAAAACACCCGATCAAGACGGTACATTGGATCTGTAAAACACCTTCTCTCGTTACAATCGCGAACAAACATGGATATTCTTAAGGGTGCGCTTTTGTTTTGGAGCTATAAAATTTAGCTTTTAAATAAGAAAACTTTATAAATTTATAAAATAAATAAATCAGCCTCACGCTGTATCCCGCTTACAGCAGGGCAGGCAGGGAGAACCTAGTGTTAAGACACTCCATTCGCCACGTTCCGCCGAATTTTCTAATATTGCGAGTGGAGACTCAACTTTAAATTTTATTACAACTTTTTTGGTTCAGAAGAGCAGGAGAGTCCTGGCGCAGGATCACAAAGGTGCGATGTAAACTCGATAGGTCGTGGGTTCGATCCCAACTCAAGGAAATAAAATATTCCAGGTTTTCTTTGCCTAATATATGCGGGATACAGTGTGAAGCTAAAAAAACAGCAGAAATAGGAATCGCTCAATTTGATTTATTATTATTTTTTATTTCAGTTACACGGTTTAATGTATTCTTGTTCGTGGCAGTGTAGTGGAGATGATGTAGTGTCAAGATCATTTGTTGTACATTTTTTGCCCAAATTAGAAACAATCTTCGTTGAGTAGCGGAACACAACGCCACACAAGGTTTCAAAGGCAATACAATCATTCACCCAAACGAGTTCGAATCCACATCCGTCATATTTACTCACTGTAATTAATTATTTTAATAATATTTTGTGTTCAAAATTAAAAACAAAATAAAGGTCATTTCTGTATGGCTTATAAAAAACAGTTTCTCATAAGTGCCACATTAATATAACATACATTTATTATAAATCTTCACACAATTTCCATACCTGGAGTATAGAGTGGCAAAACTCAACCCGTAACTTTGTCTCCTACCATAACGAGCGAGCGAGAATCGAATTCACATCCCTCACGTACAGTATAATCTACATGCCTTTATATTTATAAATTTTATAATAAAGCTATATTTCTTCCAAGCAGCATATTAGCCGCCCCGGTTACCCCAAGAGGTTCCCCAACCGATGTTTTCTTTGTTTAAATCTTACTCCAATATTTGGCCCAATTATACAGTTGATTTCACACTTTAGTCAGTTTGTCTTTAGCAATTCTGTTTTCTTATCGGAAATCTTTGGGTTTTTCTTATAATATATTTGGTATTATGTAGTATGAAATAGGGGAATAGAATGTTTTTGGGAGGGTCTTTAATGCATTAGTTATATTATAGCCAATTATATTCTAGTTATTATGACACAACACATTTTTTAAAATTTTAAAAATATATATCCACGTGGCATACTGGCACAAGTATGTAACTGTTAACTTGACAGGTTATGGCTTCGATTTCCATTTTTTTGGGATTGAAATATTTTATATTTTTAATTTCTTCGCCCCGGCATGCGACCCCTCAACAATGCCTCCAAAATTCAGCGTAAATGGGGCAACGGAGTGTCTTAACACTAGATTCCCTGTGTACACAACTACATACAGGATACAGCGTGAAGCTGAAAAGAAAAAAAACAGTCTCGTCTTATTACCATCGACCCCATAACACAAACAAACATACAAATAACTACTAAATACTAACGTGATAATTTCAAATCGTCAACACATAATTTATGTAGAAACTTATCGATACTTAATGCATAATAGAGTGTGTTTGATCCAAAGGACCGAACCAGAGCGAAGATTAAACATTTTGGTGTGAATACTATTAATCAGATCGCCGATTGCAGTCTAACTAAACATTGATTTAGTGATGTGCGTGTGATTTGTCGATGTTTTGTATTATCGTTGATTTAAAAAAAACAGTCGTGGCTCAGGTACATAAATGTGCGATTGTATTGACAGGTTGTGAGTTCGATTGTCACTCGAGGAAACGATTTTTTTTATTTCTTCGCTCTGGTAACGAAGCGAGGTTATAATTATTAATTGAATTTGACTTGTTTTATTGAGAGACTGTAAAACGTAACTTTAGATCTACTATAAATTACGCAGGATAAGTAACATTTTATATGTAGATGACATATTTTTTTTTATCTTTTTAAAGTGTTATTTCACATTTGAAAAAGAAATCTCATTTAATTCTACTAGCAGCGTCTCGCTTTTCGTGCTAGTGTCATGGCACTCGTACGTTCCTCTACTTTTCAGACGGTATCTAGTTACCAGAACTACCAAATGGAAATATGTGTAAAATGAAAATTACCCCCGAATGGGAATCAAACGCCACAACATGTCGCTACGCTACGGCGGCCTCAATTTGTATTCTCAATATTTACCAAAACTTCGATATATTTCGAAACAACACTAAAACCGAAGGGATCGGGAAAGCGTCGGTTAGTGTGAACTAAATGAATCATTAATAATTCAATGTTAACGCGGATCGCGTTCCCGGCAACCACACGCCGATACTGGAAGTGTGTATGTATGTGTAGTTATAGCTACAGAACCTTAAGTGCTTGCTATAAATAAATAATAATCCTTTACTCATTGATTTGCGATAAATTTATGGCCAGTAGTGGTGGAGGATATGAAATATTTAATATATTAACTTCCTCGCTTTCGTAACGGGATAAAAGCGCAGCGTTGAGTTCCACCACTCAACACGCAATGTCTCCAGAATTCGGCGGAAAATGTGAACGCCGAAGTGTCTTATTGGAAACGGAGTGTAGTAGGACTAGGTTCAGTGGGTCCTGTTGCTATGTGCAGAATACAGCGTGAAACTAAGAAAAAGATTTAATAATTTAAATGATTGATTCTGTTATGGTATAGTATCAGTGTCTGACACTACGCCACACTGTCCCGCGAACCCACTTCCAGTCAACACAGGTTGTGGGTTTGATATTAACTACTTTCTTTATTTTTTGCTGTGATAGAGCCAGCATTGAATTCTATCACTCGATATACAGTGTCTCGAAAACGAGCGATTTTTTTAAAATATAATTTTAATTGAAGAATGTCTTCCCCGTCACTCAACTTAATTCGTCTAGAAAATTTATTGGAAATCTTGTTCGAAAATATAGAATCTTAACGTTAAGTTTCCATACAATCGAGGTAAAGAAACGAAAAGGAAGTGGGAAAAAGCGTAAAATATATATTTTTTTAATTTCTACATTTGAACTTATATAAGGATAATTTGAATTTGTATAAGGATAAAAATCAGAAACACAAATCCCATATACATATCACTATTCAGTTCCAACCAACCAATTTCATTTCCATATTTTGATAGATCAACATAAATATTTGACAATACGAGTTCATAATAATTCAACAGAACCGTTTGCGTACAAAGTATCCAATCCCAAATGGTTATCAAACATAAAATAACATAACAACATAATATAACATAACATAACGTATTCACGTCAACAATCTAATAAATATCTTTAGGAAATTCAAAGACACGAGCAGTGACCACCCCATGACAAGTATTATTTTGAGTTGGGATCGGTCACGATAGGGCTGCTGAAATATTCTTATATAATAATAAAATAGTTGGTGTTCATTAATCAAAATGTTGATGCAATTTCAGATAGTCATAGGTTCAATTAATAATTTATTAAGATTAACATACATATGCGCATCATGAAATGGAGATAATTGTTATTTATTTTTTATATGATAGTCAAGTAATCAGTTCAATCTGTTATCTTCTACTTCCAAGGTTCAATTACATAAATTGTATTAAGTTCCTTGCTCCAGTAAGGTAAGGAGTGGCGTTGAATTTCGCCACTCAACACAAATTATCTGTAATTATGAGTGGAATGCGGAGAACGAAGTGTAAGGCACTTCGTTCTATATTAGGTTCACACCAGGTTCCCTCTATGTGCGGAATACAGCATGAAACTAAAACAAGAGTTTCAAGACACTCTTTTTTCCATTACTCATTTCTTATTATAAAATATAGAAATATCAACAGTCTTAACAACCAAGTGTTAGCCCTATATACCATCAGATGAAAATCGCTCGAAGACCGGAACCGGAAGCTCCATCAAGTTTTGACGTTCAATATCCTTTCAAACTATGAAATAATGAGAGCCTCTCTTAAAAAATACTTATACGGTGTCAATTTTTTTACTGCCCGCCCTTGCTGTGGGCGGGCTGTGGTGAAGATATAATTTTGTATGAATAAAAGATTGAATATTAAAAGAAAATTGATTAAAAATATTTTGAAACTATGTTCTTTTTTCTTATATTGATATATAGATATCGCATCGTGGCCAATTAGTACTGTAGTGGGTCTACCATTATATACACGACTGTTATGGGTTCGATTAACACTTGGTGAAATGAATTATTTTATTTTCGTTCAGTAACAAGAGGAAACGCGTCGTAGATTGCCACCGCTCACACAAAAAAATTCCTGAAAATAAGGCAGGAAGTGAACGGACGGTAAACGGACTTGGCTTAACACTGGCTTCCCTCTGCCTATCTTGCTATCTGCGGAATATAGCAAAAGTGAAAAAAATTAATTTACAACTTATTACAAACATTTTTAACTTTTTTAAAAATGTTCAATCATACACTTGTTCGTCTACATTAATTTTTTTTTTCTCAAATCAGCCTGTTTCGGTCCACTGCTGGACGTAGTCCTCCCCCAGGGTGCGCCAGAGCTCCCGATCCTCCGCCTTCCGCATCCAGTCGAAGCCAGCAACCTTCTTCAGGTCGTCATTTCCTCAAAAATTACAAATATCAAACCCATATCAATTAAACTTTCACACACAAAACACACGAACTAAACCTGAACGATCCATCAAATCTAATACTATAATGTACAGCTAACCCTTCTGTCCATCGCGTATCATTTGTTACGCCGAAACCCGCTATCGTACTGTTCCTTAATATCTTATATTTATTGTCAAAACGGTAGAGATGGGGCAAGGACGATTTGTCACGGGCTCGAGATGTAGCCCCCTATGGGTGAATATGCTTAAGATAGTATTGTGTTTATAATAATATTATTTTTTGTGTATATTTTACTGTTTTTTGTGGAATTTTGGCGTGTTGTATTTGGTTTTTGGTGGTACGGAGTGGCTTTTTGTAGTTTTGGTATATACAATATAATAAATTAATTAGTTTAAAGTTAACGTCAATTTTGATTTGGCAAAATCGTTGTATTGTAGAGAAAGCTTAGCGTTACAGCACTCTTTTCTTCGCTTTCAGTCCAAATTTAAGACATTACGTAATGAGCTAAAAACTTGGAAATCATTCTCGCACGTTACAAAAAAGGTTTAGGGAACCTAGCGTAAAGAAACTTCGTTACCTAATTTCCCCACAATTTTTCAAGCGTTGAGTGTTTAGTGGTGAAAGTCAACGCCGCCTTACCTTCTAAATGCAGATAGATGAAAAATAAATACATCCATTGCGTTTAATTTATTTAAATGAGTAATATATATTTTTTAAGATATTCTAACTTCTCTCTTCCAGAGAGGCCAGTCGTGGCGCAGGGACACTAAGTGTGATTGTAAAATCGACTGGTTGAGAGTTCGTTCCCACTCGAGGAAGTGAAATATTTATTTACATTCATATATTCATTTTTTCGCTCTGGTGTCGAAGCAAAGCGCGGCGTTGAGCTTCGCCACTCAACACGCAATGCCTCCAGAACTCAACGGAAAGTGGGGAACGGAGTGTCTTAACACTAGCTTCCCTACACCTAGGCTGCTGAGTGCGGGATACAGCGTGAAGCTAATAAAAAAAACTTCTCTCTCATACCATCTCCAAATATTTTAAAACTAACAACACCGTTTAACAAATAACTTATACCAAATTTCCATACAATTTCCACCCATCGATCAGATAAAATCACGTACTACCCTTCAAAATATCAAAAGTGACAATTCGAGCTAAAATCTCTTAAATTTCCTACGATCACTCACATGACCCACACCCACCCACCATAGCAGTAGCAACACCAAGTGTTAATACATGCTGACTTATTGATACGATATATCATGTAAGCCCTTCACCCTTTACGAATGGACGGTAGTGTGACATTTCCTTCTAATATTTTAAATTTACAATTCGATGTGTTTATTTGCATAAGAGTTTGACTGTAATTCGATTGTCGCGGGTTCGATCCCCACTGGTGGGATAATAATTATTAGTTATCAATATTTTAATTGCTTCGCTCTGGCACCAAGGCAAAAGTGCATTGAGTTTCAAACTCGCAATGCCTCAAAAAAATTGGCAAAAAGTATGGAACGGAGTGTCTCAACACTAGGGTTCTTCTCCTTTAATTGCTACATGCGGCACGGGACAGCGTGAATCTGAAAATGAAAATATATGAATCAGCTGTTAGAAGGTCGTTGTTTAGCTATTTTTATATCAAACTGCCTTTTAGTGTCAAGTTTTTTTCAACAGTGTTTCCATTTTTATAACTTCAAACTCTATTGCCATTTATAGCAGGATGAGCCGAAGTTACATAGTGTTAAAACACTCCGTTTCTCACGTACCACCCTTTTCAAGACATTGCGTATTAAGTGACGGAACTCAATGTCGCATATTGCCTAATTAATAGAGCGATAAAACGTCATTCTCCTATGCAAGAATCCAATGCCAATTCCAATTCCCAGCTACCAGCACGAGGAAATTAATCACAAAAAATCACGTTTACAGTCGCACGCTTTAGCTATAAAACTACAAAATTTTCAACTAAGACGCAAAATAATTTCACCAACTCAACATTCAAACCCAGGACCTTTCAACATCACAACCACTCCCAAAAAGGGATTCCAACACAAAACTCGTCATGTAATCAGTCAAAGACACCCATAGAGGCAGTATTTGCATGAGGGTTGACAATAATATATGATCAATGAAGGGAAGATGGGATAATCTTGTACTATAATATTTACCATATATGGTTATCATTACTTATTATGTCCATATATGGATTTCCACCCCATGATAATGCGTAACTTACATTTGTGATAATTATTTTTTTCTTTTTTTTTTAATAGCTTCACGCTGTATCCCGCATGAAGGCTGGGTAGGTTGAGGGGGGCAAGTGTTAAGACACTCACTACTCCGTTACTCACTTTGCGCCGATTTCTCGAGGTATGGCGTGTTGAGTGCAGGAACTCAATGTGGCGCTTTGCTTAAACACCAGAGCTCGAATGGGTATCGACTGTCCTCGTGTTGTTTAATTTTTTTTATTTAATACATACATACATGTAATAATCGTATGTTCAAAATTAAAGTGTTATAACATTCAGATTTTTTGTTATTTTCATTTATCCATTTTACTTATAATCTACACTTTTAGCCTAAATTCGCCTCTTTTTTGAACCTAAATTGAGGCCGGTCGTGGCGCAGCGGCACAAAGTGTGACTGTAAACCGACTGGT
>DWAP01002633.1:0-13156 GCA_018230625.1 Heliconius eleuchia | reverse complement strand
AATGGAAATATAAATTTAAGTAAATATTTCATCTTCTCGAGTGGGGATCGAACCCGCAACCAGTTGGTTTTACAGTCACACTTCGTGCCGCTGCGCTACAACTGGCCTCAATTTTATATTAATATTTAATATATTTTATTGTACAATGCCGCAAAGAAAAAAAAACAAATGTTTTTTTTTGTTTATTAATTATTTAGCTTCAAAATGTATCCGGCAAGAGGATCTTAGGAACCTAGTGAAACTATATTATCTATTGAGATACTTCCGATCCCCACTTTCCGCCGAATTCTACCCGATCACGAGTGAAATGAAAATATTAAAGATTTTATTGTCTCGAGTAAGAATCGAACTCACAACTGTCGCGTTTACTGTCGCAGACAAGTTCATTCAAATCACATTGTATGAATGTATGTATCATGCACATGTAACGTAAAATGAGTAGCGTATCGGTCAACATCTGAGTAGATACACAATGTTTTGGGATCGAATAGGGCACTAGTTGTCACTCTGCTAAGGCAAAGCGCGGTGTTGAGTTCCGTCATTCAACACGCAATGCCTCACATTCAGGCGGAAAGTGTACAACGGAGTGCCTCGACACTAAGTTTTTTTGCCCACTCTACTACAAACGCACTACAAAGTGTTAAATTAAAATTATGCCTAATATTTAGATATTATTCTATATTGTAAAGAAGAAACTCAAACTATAGATAACCTTCAATTTCAATCATATGAAAATAACTTGAGTTTACACTACAGATGCAGATGACAAATGTATAGACTATAACATTTTATTGTTTTATCTATATACGATCGCTCTTGCGGCGTGGCGATGGCGTTGTTTTAACATAGTGCGGTTTCGTTATACTATAAGGTAGATATAATGTATAAATGTTAGTTTCAAATGTCACCACGTAATCTCTGTGAGTGGGTGGTGGGCGAGAGAGTAACCAACTTAGAGTCACCCTGAGCTTTGAGGGAATATGTGTTGTTTTCATTATGCCGTTTTTTCACAAAATATTAACAAAAAGATATTAAATCTAAATCAATGTCTGAATATGCAAGATACATAAGAAAATCGATTGTATGGGCATTTATAAATGTAGTTAAATCAAATAAAATCAGCTTCACGCTGTATCCCACACACAGTAGGGTAAGCAGAGGGAACCTAGTGTTAAGACACTCCGTTCCCCACTTACTGCCGAATTCTTGATGATGCATTGCGTGTTGAGTGGCAGAACGACGCCGCGCTTAGCCTCGATACCAGAGCGAAGAATTGGAAATATAAATTTAAGTAAATATTTCATCTCCTCGAACGGGGATCGAACCCACAACCAGTCAGTTTTACAGTCACACTTCGTGTCGGTGCGCCACGACTGGCCTCATAAATAAGTAAATGTAGTTGAACCCAGAATAATGATTTTTAATTTTTTTTTCTCTTTATCGGTTGCGTTTGTGAACGCTAATCTCGGAAACGGCTGAACCGATTTAAATGCAGTTTTAAATATTGTATTTCGTCAAATTTCCTTAATATTTAGTATTACTTTTACTTAAATCAGTTCATAAATATAAAATCGCTACAACTAAGCATTTTATAAAACTAATGTATTGTCTTTAAAATATAATATTCTTATTAGCTCATGAAAGTACTTCAGAGAAAATAAATAATTTAATAGTACAAGCGGGCGAAGCCGTAAATGGGTCGCTAGTTTGACGAAAATCTATTAAAATTGAAATCCATACATATCGGCTACATATATAAAGTTACATAGCAATCACGATATTTATCCATCGTAGAATGCCATATTAACCATTTTAGATCAGATTTACTTACAAAATGAGATTAAAATTTAGTTAAAACGGTTATCTGATTTATATTGCGCGACGATTAGTAAAATTGTATGAGACGTAGCCTAGTTTTTGTTACTTTTGCTGTCAATATGGCTATGCATTTTACTTATTTTTTTGTAGTACGGAGTAAAAAACGCACAACCGAATTTTCTAAGTTTAACTTTCAAAGCAGCTCTTTTATGTCTCGTATCTCGTGAATATGTGAATAAAAGTAAATACAATTTTTATAAACTATTTGATACTTTCTTATTTCTTTTTTAATGATTGCGAATTTTTTTTTATATATACCTTGGAATATAGTTAGGCCGGCGGCGTAGCGCAGTTGCATAAGCACGTGATTTTTAATGCGACGGATGTGGGCTCGATTCTCATTCGAGGAAATGAGATATTTAATATTTTAAAATCTTCGCTCTGATGTAAAGGTCAGTCATGGCGCAGAGGCACAGAGTTATTAAACAGTATAGTATAAGGAGAGGCACGTGGTCAGAGGATGACGCGTCATGACCATCAGAGATGATATTTAAACTAAACTTTTATACTTTATATTCAGTAAATAATCTTTGGCAATTCCATACTTCAAAAAAATCTAATCAAATCAGGTTCACGCTGCATCCCGCACATAGCAGGATAGGCAGAGGGAACCTAGTGTTAAGGCACTCCGTAGCCTACTTTTCGCCAAAATTTGGAGGCATTGCGTGCTGAGTGGCGGAGCCCAACGCCGCGTCTTGCCGCGACACCAGATCGAGGAAATGCAAATATACATTTAAATAAGTATTTAATTTCTTCTTGTGAGGATCGAACCCACAACCAGTCGCGTTTACAGTGACATTTTGGCCATTGGTAAATGTTGTTTTTTAGTAAACGGCCATCTCTGCCCCGTTTCGAAGATTTGGCCCTAATAAACAGCTCCGTGCTGTGGGGCGGCGCGTGGTCGGTGGTGGACGCGTCGTGGGCGCCGGTGCGGCTCGGCATCTACGCGCGCCCGCTGAGGCGATGGCTGCGGAGGTTCCCTAGATCCCGAATACTGTTGATAAGTGGTGAAAGATTGGTTGTCGATCCGGCGGCTGAAATTGCTAGAGTACAGGTGAATCTTTTTTTTATTATTTTTGTTGTTTGTTATTTAAGACGAAAATTGTGTTGTTTCGTAATATGCACAGGCGTAGAGAGAGAATGAGGAAAAAATTGGTCCGGGCCCACTCAATTTTACTTAATAATTTGTCTTGATAAATGAAAAAAAAAATCTTTACCATCGCTACCCAAAAAAATATACATATATGAATGCGTCCATTATATTATGAAACTTTGTGATTCTCTGCTCTGGGTAAAGAATTCTGTTATGTCCAACGCCGAATCTTTAAAATGAATAAAATGTAAAAGACGAAGTTAGTAGTATTTTTGTTGCAATTTCCTGAAAATTATTATATGAACATTTCTGCTCACAATTTCGATAAATTTAAAAAATATATATACAAACAATATTTAAAACAAAATTACTTAGCAAATTAAATTATTTACTAACAAGACCAAATCCATTCTTCCAGAACTTTCTAGGCTTAAAACTGTTAATAACAGAAAAACATTTCTACTTCAATTCCACGAAGGGCTTCCCCTGTCTTCTGAAATCCGAAAGTCATTCCACACCGCACTGCTTGGGCAAGAACAAAGGTAGGAGCCACCCGTACATAGACCCCGTAGTGGTAGAGCGACTTAGAGAATTCTATAGGCCATACAACGAGAAGTTTTACGAATTATCCGGTATTAATTTTGGTTGGCCTTGATGTTTGAATTAAATAAAAAAAAGTGTCAATTTTTTAAATTTTATTTTAAAAAATTAAAAAAAAAATCATATCAAAATTTTAAAAAAATCATTAAATTCTTTAATAATAATTCACTAAATTTTTCTTTTTGTATGAAAATTTACATTTATTTAAATTGTATTATGTATAATTATATATGTATGTAGTTAAAGCAGTAACACCATACAGGAAAGCCATACAATGAGAAGTTTTATGGATTATCCCATATTAAATTTGAATGCCAGTAAAAACGGTTTTTCAATTACCTGTAAATTTAAATATTCAAACAATATTTTTCTTAAATTTAAATGTAATTTGTCCAGATTGAACATAAAATGTTATATAATTTCTTTTTTATTTTTATATAAAATAATAATTTATATAAAAATTTTAGTTTTTACATTTATTTACCATATGGTTAGTAAGTGTAAAAGTAAGAGATGATATCAAGTATAAGATGAAAGTACTAAACATGCCAACATGTATTAATAGTAGACTGAAACATGCCATATTTAGAACATAGGAATGTATGTAAATGCTATACTTAAAACCGTTATTTCCATACTTAGTACGTTAGTTAGAACCTTTTTGTGTAATATTTCTTTAGAAATTGAATATTTGTTGACAATTAATTTATAATTTTAGATTGAAAAGTGACATTTTGTAATTGTAATCAATAAAAAAAAATGTAACACTTAGGAGCTTAGTGTGTTAATGATTATTAATACATATGATCACATTTACTTAAACTACACTATACATATCTATTTAAATGCCATTAAATTATGTTTAAGTTATATAGTTCCTAATAACTAGTAATATAATATGTATAGGAAACAGATCAATTTACGTTTCTTTTTGAATCTATAAAAGGCATACATCGAAATATTTAACAATTATTTTAAAAGTTAGCTCGAGATATGTGTTTATTGTATTTTTTATTAATACAAAAGTAAATAATTTTTTTTTTTGTTGGAAACAGCAAATAATTTTGACGGAGCAGGATTTGAACCCGCGCGCCCATGATGCGCTGGTTCAAATGGTACGTTTTTTAAAAAAATTATTTGCTTCTCTATAGAGAAGCATTAACACTTTAAATACGCTAAAAAGAAAATAATTTTTAATAAAATATATAAAAGATGTGATTTAATGTTGCCAACATCTACCTATTTAAATAATATATGTCATATTCCCAATTATTTACATTTTCTATACATTTCTATACATTTTCTTTTAATTTTAGTTAAAATATATAGATTTTAAGGATTTTTCTTACGTTATTACGTCAAATAAATTTATGATTTTTATAAAGGTGAGTGCTTCTTAAAATTTTATGAAGATAGATCTTATCGTTTAAAATAAATTAAATTAATGAACTTATCTTACGATTGTAGTATAGTGCCAAATAATTCACACAATTTACATTTTTTTTTTATAAAATTGCACTAAATGTAGATATTAACCTATATTTGATATATCAATCTTTCGGTTATTATTTTATTATTTTTTTATAATAATAAATATTCATTTTTTTTATTATTTTGCTTTTGTATACGTACTTTCATTTAAAAAGATGAATTCTTTTAATGGTTTTGGCTTGCAGTGACATTATTTCGTAAAAAAACCAATAAATATTTTTGAAATATGAACTTTTTATTTACTGAAAATCAAAAATCAAATAGACAAGGACTGTTTTTTTTGATTAGTGCAACGATATTAGTACTTAATTTTTTTTAGTAAATAATGAAATAAAATTTATTTTTAAAACATATAGGCGAGTACGACATATTTTTCCTAACACGAAGTCAATTTTGATTTTAAAAATACATTTTATTTGCGGGTTCTCATGTCGTGTTTAAGAGTAATTAAGGAAAATATGCTCAATTTTAAGTGAATTGACGAAAAGATAGAAGAGAAGAGTAATAAGTTTTGAAAAAAGTAATAAGTTTTGAAGCAAAATAATATTATTCTTGTCTTATTTTTATGAATTATCAATCAATAGTTAAGCAATATGTAATTGCCTTTAATAGGTTGTAAGTTTTTCATAAATATGAAACGTATTATGTTAAAAGACAGAAATTTTGATCTAAATGGGTTGTGGATACAATTAATATTTTTTAAAATATTTTCATTTCATAATATATATTTATTTAATATTTAACATATCGTTCGTTTGGAGCAACGATGATATAATTACACTTTTTTACTATATTTCAAAAAGTACAAATACGTCGTTGTTGCACCAAAAGAGCGATATAATATTCTTTGTAGTTTATCAGTTAGTTTCGTATAAGGATAATAAAATATTTATATATTTACCTTATATTCCTAAAAGTGAACAAATAGCAAGAGAGAAATGTTACTAAAATTTTTGTACTTTATTTTATATCACACGATATTTTAATAAGACATTAATAAGTAAAAAAACTAAAAACAGATTGTTTAATTTGTATTATATAAATCACAATATCTCAAATTTATTTATGTTCATAGAATATTTTATGTATAAATATATAACTAATATAAAAAAATAAATACATTACATATTAGTAATCTGTAATTGTATTTTGTTGTTCTTTTATAGGGATGTTACGAAAATAAATTTCGATGTTGGATACGGATACGGTAAAAAATTATATCACTTTGGTTGCTGTTACGGATTTTGGTTACGGATTACATTTTTGAAGAATTTATTCGCCAATTTTGTGAAATGACAATTTTGGTGACCAATTTACCAATAAATATATTTTAATATTACTTATATAGCAAGTGCTTTCATATTTAATCCAATTAGAACTAAAAATTATATTTTTTTATTTCGAATATACGATAGTTTCGGTTATGGTTACGAAGCTCCGTAACATCCCTGTTCTTTCATATCATGTTATTTAGACATAGAAATTGCACTAAAACCATCCGTCGATCACATATAGTTGCTTTACTAAAGCTTTAAATTACTTATATTATATTAAATATGTTTTAGGAGGTTAAAATAAAACGATTTCATTACAATGATGCATTTTATTTAACCATTATTTCTTATATGAAGTTACAAGGCAATTGTACAAGGTATGTATAAAATTAACAAAATCAGTTTAAATGGTCTGAATCAAGTTGTAGTTGTTGTGTTGTTGTTATTGTTGGAGTGTATTTATGTAATTTAGTGTATTAAAATATAAACATATTTACATCCATATAATTATATTTAAATCACTTGACTTTACAATATAAATGCATTATAAGGATAACAAGAAATATTACAACCTATATACCTATATGAAAAGCAGCGTTGCCAGATGTCACCATTTTAACCAGATGTTACCATTTATTTAGGATGTGACGATTTATTGCCTTTAATATGCGTCCCGATCAGGACTGCTATAGTTCTGCTTTTCATGGATTATTCCACGCACTAGGATTTTTTTAATACTTTAATTTTATTAGTCACTAACAATTCCTCCACTGTCCAAAGCGCTTTGAGTTCTGCCATTCAATACGCAATGCCGCCAGAAAGTGGTGAACGGAGTATCTTAACACCAGGTTCCCTTGCCCCAATTTAGAAAACTACACATCAAAAAAGAAATCTAAACGAAATACAGCACAAAGTGGGAAAACGATCACAATTGAATGTGTAGTGCAAAAAGTGTAGCGAAGTGCGTTCAAAATATAAGCAACTATTTACAGACGAGGTATTTCTGCTTATGTTTATGATGTCAACGATATGATGTATAAAAAAGACGTCAGTCGCAGAAATTTCTTCGATATATCATGCGGCTTAATAAACTGAGATCCCAAGGCTGAAATTTTGAGGATTAATGTCTAATATGTAGTTAAAAGGGTATGTGTAATTACTAACTTGAAAGTGGGGCCCTTTCAGAGGTGGCGCCCACTTAAGGTACACAGTCACCTACGTTAAAATAGAAACGCTCGTATTTAAATATGTTGTTAAAAATTATATAAATAAAAAAATTTATATTTATTATTACCAGACGTTTACGTCGGCCTTTACTCTTGCTAGACGTCCAAAGGGTTGTTTAAATTTAGGGCAAAATACGTTATACTAGCAATTTTTTACTTTACATAATATATTATGTAGGGACTATTTCAAGACCCCTTTAACCACCCAGATAAATCCGATGGCATCGTCCCAGACAAAGATGTACCTTTATTTGGCGCTACCTCAGAGAGGGTCCTCTTTCAAGTATAGAGAATACGCATACTGTCTGACCTACATATTAGATTAATAAGATATCTTATGGTTTATTTAGGCGACTCGGACTGCTGAAATCGCTTTTTGGAAGTAAGTTATGTAAGTATGTATGTATGGATGAATGTATATTTTCAATTCACGAACTTTTGGTTGTATTATTTTATAAGCTTGATTCAAAAGCAAATAAGTATATCTTTGCAGGATACTATAAAGATACAAAAGGCAGATTATCCAGTAAATTTTATAAAAGTCCGAGATGTGATTTTTTAAAAGTTTTTATTTGAAAATAAATTTTATCAAAAAAAAAACATATTACATGATGATGAACAGTATGAAGTTATCGTCAATCATTAATGATGAGTATAAATGATTATAATCTTGTGCTGACAGAATCATCTACAGAACGTTCATACACCGACAATTGATTCGGAGAACCATAGATAGTTCTAAAAGCGAAATTCAAAGCATTGAATACAATGAGGCTTTGGAGAATTCTAAAGAGATATGGTCAGTGGAGGAAATGAAGGGTAAGCTCAGAATGTAGATAAGTCATTGAGCAGCGCAGAGGCCGACAACGGGATGAAGGTAACGGCATACGGTACAGAACGTATTAGTGGTCAGAGCGCTTAGACGATTTCCTAGAGGCGTGGGTTCAAATCCCGCTACGAAATGTGGAAAAAATGTCAAAAACATTTAAGTGTTTTTAAATAAAATTTTCTTAATAAAAAAAGCAAATATAAAATACAATTTTACCCTTACCTTATCCTTTACTCTATTTCATAAAAAAAATGTAAACATGAAAATTCTAGTATGCAGTAGTATGGGGCAAAGAAAAGATTTTTTTCCCCAAGTGTAAAATCGAACACACAACCGTCGCGCTTACATTCAAATCCTGTGCTGCTGGGATAAGAGGGGTTGAAAATAATAAAATTAGTTATTTGATAAATAAACAGGTATTTCTATAGGGTTCACTTGAACGTATGAAATGGAATCCCCAACTATTGCAAATACTATCGCCACGTTATCTTCGTACTTTGAGTGTAATGCAGCGATTTCATCACCAGACGGCATGTTTGAAGATAAGCTGAAAATATAAGAAAAAAAAGGTGAGTATGTTTGACTGTTAAAGTACTACAGTGATATGAGATTCCTACTTATTTTCGCTAACTGATTAAGAAAAACCGAGTACGATTGTTAAAATAAAAAGAACAAATAAAATAAATAAATCAACTTCACGCTGTATCCCGCACACAGCAGGGTAGGCAGAGGGAACTCTGTAAAGGCACTCCGTTCCGTCTGTCTCACTTTTCGCCAAGTTCTGGAGGCATTAGCTTATTGAGTGGCGGAACTCAACGCCGCGCTTTGCCTCGACACCAGAACGAAGAAAGGAAGATATAAATGTAAATAAATATGAAATATTTATTCCTCGAGTGGGGATCGAACCCACAACCAGACGATTTTGCAGTCATATTTTATGCCCCTGCGCCACGAATGGCCTCAATAAATCAATAATGAAAATAATTATTTCTATGCACTACACACTACCAATTCTACTGCTAATTTATTTATATGATTACGTATTTTACTAAGAAATATTGTGCTTATTTTCTTTTAACTCTACACTTTATTTAGTATGGAGTAGGCTACACAGAGAGAGTCTAGTATTAACACGCTTCCCACTCGAATTGTGTGTTAAATGGAGAAACTCAATGGTGTACTTCGTACATCAGATCAGGCAATGAAAATGAAACCCACAACCATTGCATATGTACGCATAAGCAAACCCATTGCGCTATGACGGCCTCCTAAAACTACCTAATCTTTTAATAAAAAATATTAACCAACCTACCTTAAACACAAAATTCGAAAATGTGGTACCGGCGGATTGGTTTTCCTAAAATTTTGCACATCCCTATTATATACATCGAAATCTATTATTAAACTGCATTCATCTTTTACTGTCTTCTCAGTTTGAATTATACTCAATTTTTTTAGCACAGACGCCATATTTAAGCAATCCTGAGGTTTTACTATGGAATTTACTCTTGAATCCGTTGTATTATCTATAGAATTCTGAAACTCTGTAACTGCTTCCTTAATACTATTGTAATAAAATTTCTTCAACTCCAACCAATTATTCGATTGACACGGCGTCAATTTCATGAAGTCGTATAGAAATTCTTCTTGTCTTATATCTAGCAGTTCATTGTTTTCCAAATTTTTTGCAACCAATTCTGCTCTTCCAAAATCATTAATATTTGGTAGCCAATTTGAAGAAATTGCGTCTAATAACTTTTTACTATACATTCTACCCTCACTTGGCACTTCTTTACTACTGGTTGTCGCCCCGTAATTTTCTGTCCGTCTTTCTTTACTTGTAGACGGTTCATTAGATTCTATTTGTTTCTCAGACATTCTTTTTAGAACGTTAAAAGGATTTTTCAATTTCTTTCCTTTTGGAAATTCCGGAACGTCTTTCATGACACAGTCCGAGTTTTCCGAATTTGATGTATCTAATGTCACGTGACGCTTATTACCCAATTCGTGCGTTGCTGTAATATAGTACTCTTCATTATACGACTGATTGAACGTCTTTAGTAGTTTTGAAAAAGAACGTCTGTGCCTAGCCGAAGATTTGCCTTCTTTCTCCAAATTCTTCAATTTAGCGGCGAATTCTTTTAAAGAATTTAGGTTTTCGTTGAACAAAACATCTTTATCGGTCACACGGCGTCTTTTTTCTACTGGCTCATCATCATCTACAGTGATTGTATCAACAATCTCTCCTACAATAAGATCTAAATCGTCAGTTAGTCTTATGTTGGCCCTATATCTAGTATTGTACGTCTGTATCAGTGTACGGAGGGCGACAAGGTTTTGTTGTTCAAAGTTACCGCTTCTAAAGAGGTTTTTTAGCCTTATCGTTAAACTTTTGATGCTTTCCAGATGAGATATTTGGGCATTTTGTCTACTTCGTTTTCTATGATTGAAATTTTGATTAAAACTTTGAGGTCGAATATAAATTTGAGGTCTTAAAAGAAATGGTGGTACAAATAACATGTTTGGCAAAAAAGGTCGTTGAAACATTGTATTAATGTGATTAAAATGAAAATTATAGAATGGTCTTCGAAAACGGCAAGACCGAAATGAAAATTGTCTTACAACATTTTGGTAACTCGCAGACATATTTACATTAGAAGAGGAAGATCTATAGCTAGCGTTTCTTAATCTCGGTATATGACTGCCATTGATTTCATCATTTGGACTGTATCTGCTCTCTGATGATGACTGATCACTTTTAGAAAACATTTTTTTCAAATCTATACAATATGTGGATTTACTTAAATTCAACCCTTGTGGCAAATATTTCTTGTCAGCCACTTTACAAGATACTATAGTTTTGTTAAAGATATCTGGGACAGAATTGAAATATTCATTTAATTTTTCACTATTACACGGCCTAAGTTTACGTTTTTTTATTATTTCTAGTTTCCTCCATGCACAGATATTTTTTGGTTTCATGGTATTGTTTTTTGAAGCTTTATCAGTGACGGGTGTTTGATTAATTTCTGTAAAAGAAATTTAAGTAATTAAGATTACGTGGTATCAAGGCAAAGTTCGGCGTTGAGTTGCGCAAATCAACACGCAATTTTATTAGAAATAAAGAGTTACATACTTAATTTTTTCGACGTCAAATAATTTACAATTCTCAAATAGGTAGGTAGTGGTTGTTCTATGTAAAACTTCAAACTTAATCAGGTGTTATTTATGTGCAAACTAATATTTTGGCATATTGACAAGAACATATAATACATAAAAAATATTCGAGTCAATTGGGAATCTCTCCTTTTTGAATTTGGTTGAAAATGACAACATTCTCTTTTCCAAAATTGGTTGAAAAGAAATGCAACGTTGAGGAATCTAAGCCAAGGTTCGAGGTCACCAATTTTAACAAGTTTTTTCATTTCACTATTATAATTATAATATTTACTAAAAAAAAATTGTTGAATTTCAACCGGATCCCATAATCAGAACCTAACCAAACATTCAGCAAACTATTCTTGACATGTATATTCTATCCAATAAAAAAAAATCATCAAAATCGATTGAAGAGATATTCAGTTATTCGTCTATTTGTAGCTCACATACCTAAGGCAAATTTGTATTAATGGGATGTTACTGAAAAACACAGTGTCTTAAAGTATTAAAGTTCTCTCTGTCTAACCTGGTCCATGTGGGGTAGCATTTAGCTGAAAAATATACCTACTTTCCGTCTCTTCATTACTCTCTTCAATGTTCTCAGTGTCAGGTTCCTCCTTAATTTCATAGCATTCATTGATTATTTCATCTTTCTCCAATAGAGTATCATTTGATTCTACACAACTTTTATCATTTATATCTTCATTAGAATTTTTCTTATCTGCCATTATATTTTTATCATAGTCTATTAAAGAATGTCTAAATACACGGTAGCCTAAACGACTGAGTGAGGCATACACTTTATATTTCAATAAGGTAATTTTTTCTCTTAATAATAAAGTATAGGCTTGTTGCAGTGAAACTTTCACATCATTATGGGTTAAGTGTAGGCAATTCTGTAAGACAAATAGATAGCTAAAATTTCTTACTGAAAACTTATAGTAATAATTGCAAATAAAACAGCAACTGAGTCTGACTGTAAACATAACAGTTGCGGGTTCGATTCTTACCTGGGAAATAACTTATTTCTTATTTTCATGTTCTGTTTCAATAAATATTTAGAGATAGCTTCTCTAGAACTAATAAACATAGTCATCTAATATTGTACAGATTCTCAATTTTATGACAAACCATTGTTTTGATGAATATGCTCCATTTTTTTTAATTTATAAGAAAATAAATTAAGAAAGATTAAAGGTTGGACTAACTAAATCTGAAATGTTAAGCAACTTGGATAAAAAAAATACTTACAATTTCCATAAGAAATAAGGCTTCTTCAGGATTAAGAAATAAGTCTTTGCCTTTATTTTGTCCCAAGTATTGCCAGTAGCCACCTACTTTTTGAGTCACTTCCGCCATCATAAATTCTTCCCTCCACACGGCATGACTCAAAACTCCACTGAAAAAAATATATAAGTATGAATTAATACAAAAACCATATAATTTTCAGATTCACACTGTAATCTGCAGGGTAAGCAGAGAAAACTTGGGGATGTTAAGAGACTCAGTTACTTATTAAGAATTTTTTTTCCCCATTTCAGCCAAATTCTTGGCACACTGCTTGTTGAGTGGCCCACTCACTCACTCATTACTAGAATGAGGAAAT
>DWAP01002632.1:0-13156 GCA_018230625.1 Heliconius eleuchia | reverse complement strand
ATATATATATATATATATATATATATATTTGGGGACGGGAATAGATCTTTTTAAAATGTAGTATAAAGCTATTTTTGCATTAAATGACCATAGTATTTTAATTGCCATGTCCATTTCTAGCCGGCGGTTGCAGTACGTATAGATACTCTTACGTCGTAGCCGCTCGTCGTCGCCAGTGATTGCAGGAAGAATGCTATTGACACGTCCCCTTATCGAGATCGCTATCCCATACGGGCTTAGGAGCGTTTGACCTTTGTTGGAGATTAGATACTCTCTGTTTAGCGCACTCTGAGGTTCATTGATGATGTTTACGTCGATCAGTAATGTAGAACGTTTCGTAGCTAAACTTTTTTTTTAGAAAAAATCAAGTAAATAAAATAGTTTAATTATATGAGCAATTGGCAGTGAAAAAGAAAATGAACAAGCCCAATAGTTTATTAGGATTAGCAGTCGGGACCTCTTTAAAGTATGCGGAGTTCCTGGTATAGGTTTTATTGATTGAAGAATTACTTATAGGTCCCGACTGTTAATGCTAATAATCTATTGGGCTTGTTCATTTTCTGTTTAGTTTTATGCAGTCGGGGTTTTTGGTTTTATAAATATTTTTTTATTTTTCACTTTTTTGTTAGGATTCATTATGGTAATGATGATCATGATATACCTTTTTGAAATCCCCGTATTGAGCTCTTGAATTTAATACAATAGTATTCGAAACGATTTTATTTCACAATGTACAATGGCGTCCCACAGCCGTCATAATTGTTTTATTTTTTAAGTAAATCCCTTCAGCGGTTCCGGAGATATGAGGTAATAAAGAATATTACATACATACATATATACATACATACATACAAGATACGCTCGATACACATAACCCTTCCTTAGCAGTCGGAAATAAATAATATCTATTCAATTTAGGAACGTTTTCTTAAACAAAACTAAAAAGTTAAGGTTTCATGTAGCAATGGCAAGTTTTAATCGGGTACTTAAAATTTCATCTAAACATATTTATACGTTTGTCCAGATTAGATGACAATAAGAATCTTATAATAAGAATTTACAGAATTTTGAAGCGTTTTTTTGTAGTTTTCCTTACCTACCTTATAAACAAACAAGCAAAAGTAAATAACCGTTATTGCGTCCGCGGTCGTACAAATATAATATAGTTTTTATCTGTCATGTAGTGACAAACTAAACACACGCTAATTAAAGCAACTTGGTGGCATTATCTCGTTATCGGGATGTTCGTCACCACACTACGGACACTACGGTTCTCTACAGTGCTGATAGCGGACGCTGATTGTTAATGCTATTGATTTAATTTAACTTTTTAAAAGTCATAATTTGGTAAATATGAGCGTATTGGTAATATATGAGATCGTCGTGGCGTGGGGCACAAGGGTGAGACTTAAACCCGACGTTGTGGATTCGATACCCACTCAAATCAGCTTCACGCTGTATCCCGCACACAGCAGGGTAGGCAGAGGGAACCTAGTTAGTTAAGATACTTCATTCTTCATTTTCTGAAGCTAATTTATTTATTAAGTCGATGTAGTACAACGCTTTGCTACAGACATTAAATTCTTAGCGTACCTATTACAGTACTGTACTATTTGCGTATAAAATCCAAACACTGTACCATTCACTTGGCTTTACTCCACTTTTATATCAAAAACTTTATAATCTTGCTTACTTGCTTAATAATGCTGCTAAATTTTTATTTAAGTATTGACCTTAACAATTTCACATAAAACTAATCATAAAAATAGTTAGAATAGAAGATTATATAAATACCCGTTCAATTGATTATTTAGGTTCTCTTCAATGACGCGAGGTAAAGATTTAAAGTTATTGGCATTCATTTTTATTGAATTTTTAAAAATTGTACCGCCATTCACCTAAGTCACCTTCTTTGTTACATTTATTAAAATTTAATCATGTCTCGTTGGGCGGCGGAGCGTCACTATACTATATCCAAGTAAACAGGAAAATGTAAAAAAAATGCAAGCATTAAAAGCCGTTATCGCGAATCAGAAAAACCTTTTAACATTATTTCGATAATTGAACTCGATAAATATATTTCAAGAAAACAACTTACTAGGTATTTTTAAAAAGACCTATTTACAAGACACCATCGCCATACATTTGGGAAGAGTCTGGGAATAAACGTGGTGTTTGTTGTTTCGATTTGATTTAAGAGCAAGTAAATATAAACCAATATAAAAATAGGCACAAAGCGTGACTGTGAAATCGACTGGTTGCGGGTTCGATCCCCACTCCAGGAAATGAAAAATTTATTTAACTCAACTCAACTCTATTGTCACTCAACACGAAATGCCTCCAGAACTCGGCGGAAAGTGGGGAACAGAGAGTTTTAACACTAGGTTCCTTCTGCCTACCCTGCTGTATGCGGGATACAGCGTGAAGCTGATTAATGATTTAAATATAAACATTTTAATAATATTTATTTTAGATGCTAAATACAAAGTATAAAAGATGCATTAAAGACTGAGATCCCAAGACCCCCAGATATACTTTTGGAGAATGATGAAATTTTAAGAATTAATAGTCTAATATGTAGTTAAGACGGTATACGTACTTACTAACTTGGAAGCGGGGTCCTTTCAGAGGTAGCGCCAACTTAAGGTGCACTCACCTATGTTAAAGTAGAAACGCTTGTATATAAATATATTGTCAAGAATAACATAAAAAAATTATATATATATATATATAGGGCAAAATATTTATACTAGCTAATATAAGCTTTAATTTTATATAGATTATTTACGGACTATTTCAAGACCCCCTACAAGCACCCAGACTAATCCGATGGCTCAAACATACTCACAGACAGAAATATAAATTTATTTGGCGCTACTTCAGAAAGGGCCCCCACTTTCAACTTAGTGAGTACGTAGTAGATCAATATTCCTCAAAATTTCGGCTTTGCTAAAATGACGCACGTCTGGCGGCCCTGGGATCTTGGGCTTAAGTACCGCTACAGATGAGGCTATGATATTTGTTATTGCTCGTACAAGCCGTCGCGTGGCCGCGCTATAATTAGCCACACAAACAAATGCACCGTTTACAATAACGCGGTGGCGGGTCGATCACCTCACTCTAAATTTTGTCTATATGCTTATAAATTATCAGAATGTGTAGGGTGTTCCGGGTTAAATTATAGAATTTTATAGTGGATAATTTATTTAGAAGATACATATGTAGGCTCTTAATAATAGCAACAATTACTGATATATCGTGGTATTTTTTATTGTTTATTATTTTTGCGACGTCTACAAGGGAAAAACGTGATCAACAACATTGGTATTTAAAAAATATATATAATTGCAAATTTTGTAATTTTTTTTAAATCTCTTAATTTTGTTCGGAAATACGAATATTAACCGTGACTATGCTGACCTTTTATTTATATTAAAATTAAAATTTATATTTTTTTAATTGCTATCAAAAGTTACACAGTGTTTTATGGTTATGCCTAAACTTGTTTCATAATTACACTTAAATATATAAAAAAACTACACTTTTATCGTGACTTCTAATACTTTTAAATTATAGACGCGTTTGAAAAAATAAGTAATAATCTTATTAAAAAAGAAAATAACAGCCATTACTTTTAATGTAGCATATGCAAACTAAGCCACCATGGCTAATAATTAGTTATTACTTTTTAGAAAACATAAAAATGTTAACGTAGCGGGATTTGAACACGCTCTTTGGAAATTATCAAAACTGAACGTACGAGTATGGCTCGTATGGCTTAGTTGGTCAGAGCGCTAGGACGGTTTCCGAAGAGGCTCAGGCGGAGGTCGGCGATGCACCTGTAGCTCATCCGGTGTTACACGGGGTCGTAAGCGATGATCGCTTACCCGTGGTGACCCGTACGCTCGTTTGCCTTGTCTTTTTCATTTAAACAAAACTTAGTGACATGATACTACTTTCTCCAGTTTCTTGGCAATGTGCCCGAAGGCAAGCTCTGAAGCGTTGAGTTTGCCTTGCTACACTTTGTTTTATGAAATGAACATACGTCATTCCACCGAGTAAGAATCGAATTCATAATTATTGCATCACAGACAGACACTTGTGCTGCTGCACCACGGATGCCATAACATGACATATATGTATACAATTTTTCACTTACTGAGTAATTGACGCAACTCCTGGACTTATAGACTTATAGATATTGCACTTACAGAGAAGTTAGGGAGTGTAGGGGAGTACTAAGAGAGCGTTTTTCGAATGGCTTGGTAGTACCCAAAACTGGAAAGGACAGGATTTTCCATTTTAGCTTTTGAAGTCCACGCAAACCGAGTTGCGAGTGAAGACTAGATTGTAATATAATACAATACAACACGGACGCTATTAATATTTTTATGTATTGAATTCTATGTATTGAATTTATAATTATGATATAGAACGTATAGTCGTTTACAAGATAAATTAGATCCTATATATAGTAGGTACAAGAATAGAATAGTCTATAGACGAGTGCTATTATATAAACTTATGATGAACTCTTTTATTCAAATATTATTTCTTCTTAGCTTTTTATTATAAACAATCACCCGCTTGGACCATATCATTATTAATTGAATTGTCTTTATATAATCAAAACCAAAATAGGTAATCTAAAAACAATATTTACATTTATGTTGAAAAGTGAAGTTTCAATTTTGGTTCTATTTCGTTAATATAATAATAATATAGAGCTTGGCTTTAGCGGTTTCGTCCTCGAAGTTCCTTGAAGATGTCCCTTCTAATTATGTAACATAACTCTGGCTGCACCAATAATGTATTGTTACATAGCCTTACTCGATTAAAGGACACAATAAGATTTTTTTATTATTCGAACTAGTAGTTCCTGAGTTTCAAATAAACAAACTCTTCAGCTTTTTTGTATAAATTTGTAATTTTTTCAAATGTCATTGAACAATGCATTTATTTAATACGAGAGGACACAATTTCAAATCTGTGTACAATCGATACTTTCATATGAAACGTCAATAATGAGTTCGTAAATTGATAAAGCAATCTAAATATTTCCAGGGCTGCGGTTTCGGCTGTCAACTGCACCACATAGTGTACTGTCTGATATTCGCCTACGCCACGGAGAGGACCCTCATACTCAACTCCAAAGGCTGGCGGTACAACAACAAGGGGTGGGAGTACGTGTTCCATCCCATATCGGACACGTGCGTCTCCGTGTACGATGATAAAGTCATACAGTGGCCAGGTATTGTTCTATTGTTGATGTACTTTCTTTTGTTCTAACTTATCTTTTGTGAGTGGACGCTGTTTCTATGATGATGTGTGCTTAAAAAGAAGATTTTTAGTGATTATTATGGTAGATTAGACGCAGAGGCGGTCGTGGCGCAGTGAAAAAGCGTTTAAACATGTTTTTTTCTATCACTTACCATGCAATACCTCGAATATATCCGAGATATACACAGTATGAAGCGGCTTATTAGATTGATATCATATTTATATCTCGTCTGATTCTACTTTGTTATAATAGAGAGAGAGAGAGAGAGAGAAAGAGAAAACAAATCAATTATTTTTTTAACGTATGTCTCACCTTCCGAAATAAAATCGATAGCGGAACTTCTTTGTCTCACTAGAAAAAGCGTTTAAAAATATTTATATTACAACAACATCTGCAAATGTGATAGAAACATTGCCACGAACAATCAGACAGTTCGGAACTGCAGTGATGTCATGTTTTCATATGCTTAGCAAAAAATATAAATCCATACACAGATATTTAAATAGTTTATTTGTGCTTCATTAGTGATAGCAGCGTGCACGCAGGCGCACTAACCACTATGTTCTCGTATAATTGCTCAATTTGTATTTAAACAACTTAATAGTGATAAAAATAATGGGTATCCTATTGCCTTTGATGGAGATTACGTACATTATGTTGTTATAACCAGTTATGTTTACTTTGATTCAGACGTGCAGGGACGGGATTGTGTCGCTGATTTGAACTCAGGTTCAAAATTATAGAGAGAGCTAAATTTTTAACTAAAACATATTGGTTGTATTTATGAAGCGAAAACCAGGAAACTTTGTGATTACTATACATTTCCCTTTTTTTTCATTCTAAAATATTGGGACCCTTGTGTGAGTATCAATTTCCTGGCTAAAGTCCATACTTTAGCCCGATACTATAAAAATACTTTCCCTTAAATGGAGTTAGAACAACCATCAGAGAAAGTTACAGCAAAAAATGTTGTTACCATATAATATTGCGAGTAGTTGCTTGAACAGATAATGTAAAACAATCACATTTAAATAATCCATGTGTAAATAATTGCAGTTTAAAACATCTTTCGATAGCAAAATAAGCAAAGAGGTAGGTTTTCATTGAAAACTTTTTCAATTGTAAGTTTGGGACGTCGCAAAGTTGTAGCTTGTGGGGAACATTCTGGTCTGGAGAGGAATCAGACAATAGGTTTTTTTGTTTGAAATTTTATATTTATAGTTGTTTTAAAATGTAACTATTTTAGTATTATAAAGTAAGGATTATAGTTAATAATGTGGTATTAGTTTAAATTGTAGCAATTTACATTTTTCTGTTTGTGTGGTATGGTACTTGCAATAATGCTCGAAATGAAAAAAAAATTAAATTCCGTATAAAACTTTCAAACACAACATTCTAACAATATGTACTTCTGTATAAGTCTTAAATTTTAGTACAACTGTACTAACACAACCATGTTGACTGATTTTGTAAATTTGAATATTTTGTGGTGTAATTACAGCTTCCTACGATGCAAAGGTGGTGTCTCTGCCTTTCATCGACTCCATATCTCAGAAGCCCAAGTTCTTGCCGCTGGCCATACCATCGGATTTAGCGCACAGGTATTGTTATCTTAATTTATAAAATTATATTTCCTTAGCTTTACAATGTCTACAACAAGATAGACAGAGAGAATGTAGTTTTCTGAGCCTCTAATCTCCATACCGCAAAATTTACAAGGCTTTACGTCGTTTGAGTAGCGGAACTCAAACTTATACAAAAAAATACCATCAGAATCAGACCCACAAACCCCGCGTTTTCATATGCAATGCATGAATATCCACCCAAATGATAGATTAATGTAGTCTTTTAACACGATATTCGTTTTTCGACAGGATCGTCCTCTTCAACGGCGACCCGGCGTCGTGGTGGATCGGGCAGATGCTCAAGTACGTGCTCAAGCCGAAGGAGGAAACTCAGAGAGCCATCAACGAGACGATAGCCAAGTTGAACTTTAAGAATCCTATTGTTGGGTGAGAATGCTATTATAATTATTTATATATTACTATACATTTAACAAATTTAATGGTTTAAATTTTTTTTAAGAAATTTAAAAAACTAACGCTTGTAAAAATCTCTTTTTATTAATTTTTGATTTTAAATGAAATTTTTAACCGGATTGAACCGCGTGTAATTAGATTTATTTATACATTTTTGGAAACCTGACGTATGGATTACTCGGCAGTAGTCCGTGGTCGCGGGTTTTCATTCGTTGCTTAAAATAACGTTAGAAGTAGCCACGACATTGTGTGTGCAGCGTGCACGTGCGGCGCACGGACAAGGTGGGCACGGAGGCGGCCTTCCACCACCTGCACGAGTACATGCAGCACGCGCACCACTTCTACCAGCAGCTGCAGCTCACGCGCGCCGTGGACGTCCGCAGGGTGTACCTGGCCACGGACGATGCTGCTGTAAGCTTTTCTTCTTTAGGGGAAAAAATATATTTCATTTCTTCGAGTGGGAATCGAACCCACAGCCTGTAGGACCTACAGTGATACTGCGCAACGACTGAAACTGAAATTATTTAATTATTACTTCGCCTAAAGGGAATCAAACTCACAACCGTCACGTTTACAGTCACGCAGCACGCTTGTGCCTGTCGTGTAGTTATATAATAATAATAATTAATTGGTAATTACATAATAATGAGAAATTATATACTCATACGTGATGTCACATTGCCTCTTGTCCCACGATGACACACTTCGAAGCGATTGACAATATGGCATGATATTGAAGGTCACATTGGATTTTAACTATCATAATTTATTTAGCTTCTATATTTCTATAATTACTGTGTAATGTGTGTTAAATATAAAAACTAAACCATAATTAATTAATTTAGTTATTGTTTTATATTTTATGACAATTTTTAATTTTTTTGTTAAGTCTATTGTATCGCAGCGGCACAGCTTTTAAACGGGACGATTTCGAATTCGATTTCTATTTAAAAATTAGACGTAGCGTAAACAAAGAGTCTCAATACTAGGTTCGTTCGGCCTATCGTGTTACATATGGGATACATCATCTCTATATATTATATAATAATTATAATATATATATATATATATTATAAAATAGGAACGCTTTTCGTCTCTGTCTGGCCTTTCTAAGTCTTCTTCTTCTAAACCACCCAACGGATTTTGATGCGGTTTTCACCATTAGGTAGAGTATTTCTCAGGGAAGGTTTATATATAGTTTATTATATAAACCTTCCCTGAGAAATACACTACTGAGAAATACAGTGAGCATATTTCTGTTTAAAAATAGTAATTTGAATATATTTATTGTGATGGTTTTTTGTCCATAATGGTATTAATCCTTATTCTTTTAAATACTTTATTAATTTTCTACGTCTAGTGAGGATAAAATTTGCTCTTTACACTAATTGAAATTACGAATAGTTTTAGAGAAAAACGCGTTTAATTGTTGACACCTCCCGCCGGCAACAAGTCGCAAATTTGGCTCATGTTTCATTTACCCTCTAACTCTCAGCATATAAATAAGTATATTAGTTACGTTGGCCATTTAATGTAGATCAAAACTGTCTTACTGTTTTTCATTTTAATAAGTACTTTAGAAATTGTTACAATATCAAAAAATCCTTGCTGCGAAACGGCTCGCCACACGTCATCCGTCCCCCCGCGCCCCGCGACGTTTTGCTTATAGAAGCGCGTCCCCCCGCGCTCGCCTGTCGATTGTACGTATTGGATAAGTGGAGTTTAATGTATTTCTAGGATAGAAATCCTCCAAATCCGACTCATGAGCCTTGCATTGAACCTTGTTTGTTGCGGTTGCACGTACTGTGGGGTCGCGCAGGTGCTGGAGGAGGCGCGCAGGCAGTACCCGGCGTACAGCATCCTGGGCGACGCGGGCGTGGCGCAGACGGCGGCCACGCACCGCCGCTACTCGCCGCAGTCGCTGCGCGGGCTGCTGCGCGACCTGCACCTGCTGGCGCGCTGCGACGCGCTCGTGGCCACGTTCAGCAGCCAGGTGGGGCGCGTGGCCTACGAGATGATGCAGGCCAACCGCCCCGACGCGTCGCAGCGCGCCGTGTCGCTCGACGACATCTACTACTTCGGCGGCCAGAACGCGCACCACCGCCGCGCGCTGCTGCCGCACGCCGCGCCCGACCGCCGGCAGATGGGCTTGCAGACAGGCGATTTGATAGGCATTGCGGGAAACCACTGGAACGGATTCGGAAGAGGCACCAACAAACGAACTAATGTGGTAAGATTTTAATATTAATTATTTCTAATTCCCTTTTATATATTCTATTGCTTAAAATAGTATCTTTTGAAATGTAATAATAATCTCTCCTTTTTCGGGAACAGTATATAAAGAATAAAACATTCAGAAGCATACCTAAAAAAATAATCAAGATTCCTCAAACATCTCAAACGTACGAATATTATGTTCACTTCATGATTTTTACACAATTACCAATAACGTGAATAACACCTACTACTAATAAATACTACTAAACTTTGCCGATTTGCTATTTTTCATTTTTAAAAACCATACCTGAACGAGGACTGAGTATCTCTTGTTCTGTTTTACGCAATTACCTATTTTCTATAGTAAACCTGAATAACGTTCAACTTCACCGACAATACCTACGACTCGATTTAGTGAATGAGGCGTGTGCGATGTAGTCGCTTTGATAGCTTAGTGTGTCTGCGTCATTCTTAACAAAGGCCGTTTAATTTTACAACAATAATTTTATTATTTATTTTGCTTGAAAAAAATCACTTTTTAATTTTTGACAAAATCTCTTTCGTTTTATTTATATTAGGCTTTTATAGAGTAGATAAACCAGTGCCTTCATTTAAAGTGGTGAAAACAAAAACACTCTGTATAATGTTGATTTTCAATATTAAAAAATATCTTCATTGAGAGCAAATACATTTTGTTATACATTATTTAAATTAATTGAGCTATGAGTTCAGTTCTCACTCATGTCTATATAATAAAACATGATTCATTCATCATCATGATCTTTAGGGAACTAGCTTCTATGGCAAAGGTACCAAACAAAGGTAAATCGTATTATATATAAAGTGCTTATTCTTAATTCCAGAACGGCCTGGTCCCGTGGTACAAGACGGCGGACCACCTCGTGCTGTACCCCTTCCCGGAGTACCGACAGGCCAACACCGACTCGTAGACTGCTGGCACGGCTGGCTGGATGCTGGATGATTCTGTCTTTTTCTTTTACACCACTAACTGAAAGGGACGGCAACAAATAAACTATAATATTATATGTACCGCTGTCCTTATACTGAAAGCGACGGCAACAAATACACTTTTACGTAATATGTATTGCTGTCCTTTCCTCTACCCTAAAAAGAGAAAAAGAAACAGAAAGAGATTCTGCCAACTTACTAAACATAATGCCTGTATTTATTGTTCAATGAAGTTAGAAAGAGACAGTCAATGTTTGTACAGAAATTGTTGTCATTCGAGTTAACTTGATATTTTTTAAAACTTTTGCACTAGATCTAGACCATTTGGTATTGTTTTATATATAGAGAGAAAAACAATGCTAATTTATTTGCTTTGTAAAGAAAAATAACATTTTATATTAACTGTCTATTTTCTTTTAGTAAAAATTTAATTAAATTCGTTTTTTTATGTATAGTCTTAGCGAATTCATGTGACGGCATTGATTTAGTATATATTTTTGGTGTTTTATAATGATCTGTGCAATGGTCTAGACCTTAAGCCGAATTATAAAACTAGAGTTTAAATGGAATTGGACCTTTTGGTCATAATATTAAGATACAATTTAATTTTTTAACTCATTTCAGTGACAATGAAAATGAGGCATACCTATATCCTCCTTTATTAAAAATCAGTTCATATTCAAATAATGTAGAACTTGTGTTTATAATTTAAAATGTCAATGTGTATTTAATATTTTAAGAAAAAAAAATACGTTTTGTTTTAAAGTTAATAACTTTAAATAACATTAAAGAAGGTTAAATATTTTGACAGTTATGAATTTATGGAGTAATAAGTTTAACCTTGTACTGACCGTTGATTTCATAAACAAGTTATGAAATTGTTGAAATATTATATGAAAATTGAAATTTTCTTGTTAGTTTTTATACATTTTTTAATTAGGTTATAATTTCTTTGTGTCTTTATTTAAATTTACAAGTTCAAATATTGCATTTAGTTATTGCACAAAAGTTTTTTGCCAAATTATACAACATTTTATATCGAAGCTAACTTCTTTACCGTAACTTAGAACCCATAGTGCCAATAACTTTTTTTTTATTTTTCCCTCTTATTAATTGTTACATTTTTGAAAACCACATCTAATATAAAGAAATAAGTAAAATCTACAGGATTGGGTTTTTTAGATATTTTGTTACGTTACATATAATAATAATGTCGCAAATACGCTCATTTGCTTAATAGATAAATACTAAATTTGATTATTTGTAATCTCAATATCTTATAGCTTTATTTAATCACCATTTTGAATAATTGTGACAAAAATTGTATTCTGAAGTAGTGCGTTTTTTAATTGTAAACATTAAAATGCTATTTGTATGTAGTTGTATGAATATTAATTGTTTATAATGAAATAATTTGACTGCACGTCTGTATGACAATTGACAAAAGGAAGTATCAAATAATTATTATTACTTATAGAAATATAAGTTGTAGTCTTCGAGCCGGTCGCGGCGCGCGCGCTCGAGCGCCGTTGAGTTCCGCCACTTTACAAGCAATATCTATAGAATTCGGGGAAAAATGGGGAACAGAGTATCTTAATAGTAGGTTCCCTCTGACCACTCTGCTGTGCTCGTGATACAGCGTTACGCTGAAGAAAAAAGAAAACAAAAATATGTAATAAATTTTAACAACATTATATTACATGTATATTATTATATTTTTTTCAAAACTTAACAATTATGGTAAATTGCAATATATCTGCAATAATTAACTATAACATTCTCGTTTAGTATATAACTTGTGTTTACACATAAAACAATCAAAAGAACATCATTGAGATTATTGTGGCATATTTATACATATAATTATTATTTTAAGTAAAAATTACATTTCTGATAAATTGTCGGACAGACAGACATACTGGTTTTAGGTGTTATGTAACTAAAGTAACTTTTAAGTTAAACCAAACTACTTTTTTGGTGAACGGCGACATTCAAATTAATACAGTGTACTAATATTATAATACTTTATAAGAGTATTTGGTCGTTTGAGTCTGCATTTTAAAAATATTTTTGTATTCCATAGTCCATTTCTCGATAGATTTTTTCTTATCCTAGAAAAATTCAAGAAGTTTTATATAAATAATATAATTGCGTCAATTACATTTGTTTTTCTTCTCAAACAGTGTAATATATTTGTATAGTGAAATAGTGCTTTATCAATCATATTTCTATTACTGAGATTATTCGTTTATTTAATTAATAATGATTTGTCTAAATGAGAAATCCAGTTTGAATTTATTACAAAAAAAATATGGGTTTTTTTATATATAAAAGAAGCTTGGACCTGTGTTCTATGTATGTATAATGTTACTGCTATAAGGCCTATCATATAGACTTATTAAATACTGTATTATATGTATTTATACTATACTATTAACAAGATATGATATTAACTCAACTCAAGGGCAAAAAAATATAAAAAATTGCAATTTGTTTTTATATTTATATGGACTATGTATTCGTTTTTAACGTATTTAAAATGTTATTTCACACTTAGGAAAGAAATTATATTTTTTTTAGAAAACATAAAAATTTGAATATTGATTTGAACCCGCACTTCTTGGAAACTACCCAAGAGGTGTCAAGTAAT
>DWAP01002631.1:0-13160 GCA_018230625.1 Heliconius eleuchia | reverse complement strand
ATATATATATATATATATATATATATATATATATATCAACATTAGTTTGCGTATATAGTTCATATTTTTGAAATTGAATATAAAATATATATATGAAGAATGTCTTAAAGATATTACGCCACTCTAAACCCGTATTAGACTAGACTATAAGTAGCTCTTCCAATTTTCTTACATCAAAGTACAAAACAAATAAGCTAAAACTTAATGAAAACTAATGCTATTCGATTTAAATAGATTATTTTTCAGCATTTCAGAAACACCAGATAAAGTATATTATTTAAAAGGAAATAAAAGCTTTGTAAATAAATTCACAGAATCGTTATATCAGATTTTAAATTGTATAAAAGAACATTTTGATGTATTACAGCAACAAAAATTTTATATTCAGTTTCAGGGTTTTTAAGCTCTTAAATTAAAAACAATGACTAAGGTTTTCTTTTTCGAATTCCACATGTCATTTTTCGAAACGAAAATACGTTTTCAATTTCCTTTCCAACTTTTTTTTTACAGTGAAATAAAAATATATGGAACGCTGTATCATAAAAGTAAACTAACTATCGGTTGGCAAAGTTCATTCGCATTTAAAAACTCTAAATGAAAACAACTTTATTCCAATATAGTTTTATAAAAATTACGTTGATTTTAACTTTGAAAGGTTAACGAAAAGAGTTAGTGATACAGGATACATAATATTTTTTCTTTTTCTAAGACGACGGTTGTGGGTTCGAATCCGGGTCGGAGGAAAGCTGTTTTGTCTACTTGCGGGATGCAACATGAGACTAAGGAACAACCTACTCTTATTCTTTTTTTTATATTTATTTTGAGCTTTTTGGTGTATTCGGCATATAATTAAATAAATGTTAACATAGTGCTAAGATACTTTAATTTTCGAAACATAGAGTATCAACGGGCCGAACTCAGCTACACACTGAATACCTAATTTAAATATTTTTTTGTTATTAGAGCGAGACAATGCAAATAATTCACTCCTCCAAATGGGAATCGAACCCGCAACCGACAGTGTTCGACACGACAGCCTCTTAATTACATTATTATTTTTCTGATGATTATTCATCATACATTCTTATCAAAAGCTTCGTGAAAATTCTTTAAAAAAGACATACATAATATTTTTAACAAGAATCGAAGTATATATATGAAATATATAGTTTAATTAGTGAGACTGCTTCAAATATCCAAAATACATTTCTTAATATTTTCTATATATATAATATTATGCAAGTATTTTGAACGTGACGTAAAGTTAAAGCTTAAAAATATATTTTAAAAAACGCGTAACCACCATATGCTACCACCAGTGTTTTCCCAAGTTTTATTCGACCAAAAACATAAATGTGAAATTAGAGCTCTTACTTGAAGTAACCTTATATTAGAGTGTCGTAAGTTTCGTTATACTATTGTTAATATAAAAGTTTTTTTTTTATCCCGCATATAGCTGTATCCCGCATATAGCTGTATCCCGCATATAGCTGTATCCCGCATATAGCGGGGTAGACAAGGAGAAGCTAAAGTCAGAACACTCCGTTCTTTATTAAGAAGTAGAAACTAAGGTACATTTAAACAGATTAAACTTAATTATATATAAAAAAATATTTTCAGATTTTGTTTTCTAATAAAAACTTAATGATACGAACATTTAATATGAAATATACACGTATATATGACTGTTTAAAACTAATAATATTCTGTTTGCAAAACATATTTTGTTACTCCTACACACAAACCATAACATATGGTTTAGTTTAAAATATTTTAGATCAAATAATACAAAACTAATGAAAACCACAAAATTAAATATATATTTTATACGTTTCAACATTACTCGCCCAACCGCATTGTTTGAGGAAGCACGCTTCATAATATATCGTATATATTCTAATTTACATGTTACATATGCGACTATCTCCATTCTGATGAATGTATTTGAATATAAAGTAGCAAAATCAACATAGAAAAAGTAAATTTATTGAATGATTCAAAAACTAATCTCCCTAAATTATAAGATGTTTTTCTTTCGATCTATAAAAAACAATTAAAACTAAAATTTATACCTATACATTACTCTGTGAATGCTGAGGTCAAAAATCACTCTTTCCACCACATGTGCCATCAAAACGTGATATCAACCCATTTCTTATACTAAAACTCATTTGTAATACTAAAGTGAGATTAAATGTTTATTTATAAACTAATTCAATAATATTTGGGTTCAACATACCACATCAATAATCTGCTGTAACGTTAGTCCAAACATGACTTCCAATGGTTCGCTTTCGTTGGCAACAGGTCGCTCTAATGTATTGTAGGACTTGAGGAGAGCTTCGAGAAGACGCTTCTCGTGAGGTCCTTGCTCCGATACTGTTGATAAAAAAATTAAATATTAAGAAAATTGTATATTTTTGGTGTGAACTTTGCATTGTTTTAAGCTTCACGCTATATCTCGACAGACAATCCGTTTCCCTAGTAACTTTCGAGATATTGTGTGTTCACGGGCGGAACTCAACGCTGTTATTTATATGCCAAACTAAAAAAAAAAAAAATATTAATTCTCCCAATTGGAGATTGAACCTACTGCAACAAAACAGCAGTAATTTTAAATGACATCCACTAATATTTACAAAAAAATATTGCTTACTCAGTCTGATTAAGCAAGGCGCGGTTTTAAACTGACACAATTAAAAGTTCAGAAAATCGATCGAAAACGGTGTGTTGTCTCGGTTAAGTGCGTAAAATAACAATAAGATATAACGGCGATAAACTTATTTACTATATTTATTTCAATACCCTCAAAAATACCCTCAGAATAATAAGTGTATCATTAAAACAATGTCCTCTTAGGCTTTATTGCGACATACAGTCACACACAAACAAATCAAACATTCTACAAGTTTAACGATAATTAAATACTAATTGGGATCTGGGAGACTGGAGTTATTTTACTACTACAAGTTAAATAGTAGTTAGAAATACTAGAAAATTAGTAGGTGCATTTCAGGCATGAACTTAAGCACAGCACAATACAAACCTTACAGTGAGGTAAATTGAAATGAAAAATTCCTGTATTTTAAAAAGCTTTATCTGGTGCCACGATCTTTTCTGCTTATTTTTCCACTCTGCATTTCTTTTGTTCGCGCGTTTGTACTTGCTAATTGGAGCTGCCTTCCACTCACTTTTATTGGACGTGACCGATGTAAATACTGTTTGTTGGTGGAGTAAGAATATTAGATCTCAATTTGATAAAAAAATAGGTCTTAACACTAGGCTACCTGTATCCTGCCTATCGTTCTACATGCGGGATACAGCGTGTAGCGGAAAAACAAAATTGATGAATAATTCAGTACTCAGGGCTAGAAGGCTGCGTTTCTTTTTATTTAGATTTCGCCTACTTTGCCCTTTTCTACGTGTGCGCTTTATAATTCACGAGACACGTAACCAACACAGGATTTACAAACGACCGACAAACCGCTCCCAACCGCGCGTTCGCAACAAATTGCGCAAATCCTTGTTGGATACTAGTACCCACTCTGAAGAGTTACGACTGGATAAAACCGTTAGCCACGCACCTGAACCTCTCGAACCAGTGAATTTATGAAAGCCCCTACAGTAAAGACAAAAAGGACGATTTCGTTTGAACAGTCCTCACTAGTCCAGTCCGGCTTAAAGGAGCAGCAATAAACACTCATTTTAGAGCTTTAGATCGTTCTTGCGAATGTGATATACGGAGGTGAGAACGTGACAGGTATAAATTGTGTAGTGGGATTAGTTGGTAAGAGAGAGATGGAATTATCGTTAAGCAGGTAATTCATATCCCTGGGAATTCAAGGGCACAATGGGCCGTTTTGCGGGCAATAGTTCTAGTTCGAGTTAACAATTTTAATTAAAACACGTACGAGAACGAGCTCGTTTTACGACTTACCGCGTGTAATTCCTGTTCCGTTGTTAGCCATGATGATGTGAGTTCTAAGCTTATTGTGAAATGGTATATTAAATATTTTATAGGATATATATGATTTTCAATATAACATTAAAAGTTATGAAAAGTGAAAAATTATGGAAATGTTTGTGTTGTGAATTCGATTTCCACTCGAGGAAGTGAATTATTTTCTTTTTTTCCATTTAAGTGCCTTAAGACTAGAATTTTCTCCTCCTACTCTCTACCTTATAAAAATGACACTGAAAAAATCTATTTCTAACATTCGTAAAGTGCGATTCCACACAACAATGTCTATAAGTTGAAATAAGCTTATAAGAATTTCGACGTAACGTGACGAGAACGTACGGCTTAGTGGCCAGGGCGCTCGTACGGACCCAAGAAGCCCGCGTTCAAATCCGTTCCAATCTAGGATTTGATTTTACACATTTTATAAAAATATTTTTGCTAACAATTTTTTATAGTTCTAGGAGACCACTACACTTCACTTCTTATATAACTCAGTATAGCAAAAAATTATATTAAGTTATATTAAAATCAGATATCAAATTCGCTACTACCATCAATAACAATAATTTTAATAAAAAATACGCAAATATTAGCATGAAAACAAAAACGTATACAGATTATTGCTCGCTGAAAAGCAATAACAGCAGCGTGGCTAATGCTACTGCTCCAACGTAACGCCATGGTAATGGCGAACTGAGTGGAAACTAGAGATGTATTTTATAACAAAAATCTGGCAACATCTGATGTATGAAAATTATTTTTATAATAGATTGTTTTGTAAATATTAAACTTTGTGCTACTTGCTAAATTGTCTTTGTTTTTATCACGACCTCACCCATCCATCACCATCACGTAATCAGTATGTATAAGCCATACGTTTTATAACATACTAGTAAAATCGAAAATCAGTTTTTTTTCCGTTCCCGTAGGAATTTTGAAAAATCACCTCTTAGTCTACTCTACACTCCTCTACACTCCCTAACCTAAATATCTAAAAATTTGCTTTGCGTTGTCTGTCTCAATCTCAATTCTTCATTCTCAATTCTTCTCTCTAAATTTTTTTTAGAGACACCGTCTGGTGAAAGCGCAATGATTTCCACTTCGGGCAACGATTTTTATCATCTGATAGACAAAACGCCGCAGTACGTTTCGCCACCTATCACGCAATGTTTAAAAAATTGAAGAAGAAAGTGTCACAACACTAGATTTCCCTCCGCCTACCCTGCAAAAAGGGTAATACCGTGTGGAGGTAAAAAAATTCAATAGTCATATCCAAACAAAATGTACAAAAATTGCAATATTTCGGTTGTTTTTAATTAGAAACTTGTTTTATTATGTAGATGCGCCGTGTCCCTCTGTAACTTTTGACATAAGCGTGATAAAGGTGAAAATCCATCCTGTCCCATCCTGTGATTATTTTTTTAGGTATCTTCTACATTTTATGGGGTGATAAAAACATATAACACATCACTCTATACATAGACTTTAGCTTAGCTCCACGCTGTAACCCTAGCGGGGTAGCCAGAGAGAACGCAACGCTTGAGTTATTGGTAAAATCTCTACTCGTACATATATATTTTAAAAATTCCACTTATTTACAGCTTCATTAAATAAATTATTGGTGAAATTGTTCAATAATGGGCTAATTTAAATATACCCGATACCCAATTAAGTACGTAGTATGTATTAAGTATGTAACCCACAACTTAACTTGCATGGACTATAAAACGTAAAATCTATATAGATTGTATTATATTAAACCACTATCATTTTACAAAACTCCACAGCTTGCAGTATGAAGCTTACATTTTATATTTAGTATTTCTTTCTTTACTTGTATTTATGTCATTTCCATACAATTTCTAACTATTAAAGAAAAATGTATTAACTTTCAAACTAATCAAAGGAACTCTGTTGAAACGGTTGCGGTATAGCGCTATATTCAGTGGACAGCCAAACGCGGTACAAAGTATAAGCCACGTGGCACTCTATTACAGAATCCGCTCTACAAGAGTTAATTAAAACGTCCATCGCATTTAAAGTAGAGTTGGACTTTGACGGGCCACGAAAATACTTAGAACATGAACTGTGGTCCTCTCTTATTAACTTACATTTCAGTACTGTTACTGACATGACTGACTTAGCCTTTTAATTTTTAAATTGCATGGCTGACAATTTGTTTCGATTTTTTTCTCTTAGATTTTGCTTGAGGTCGTAACTGTTGTGGGTTTTATTCCCATTTTCATTTTCGGGCTCTGGTAACAAGCGTGGCGTTAAGTTCTGCTACTCCGCTACTCAACGGAGCGTCTTAATGAGACACGGTCTATCTTAGCACTAGTTTCCCAGGTTCCCCTGCCCTGCTATGTGCGGGATACAGCGTGAAGCTAAAAAAAACTTTTTACTTTTTTAATTTTATTCACTTTACCCTTTATTTTGTAACTATATAACTTTCGCTTGGCAGTCGTGTCGCGCGTCGCCTAGAGTTATTTATTGTGGTAAACACTTTACAAGTATGACAATTTATAAATGCACAGACAGTAAATTTTTCAAACTACTTTCAACTACTTTCAAGCGATTGTGTTGAATATATTATATGTAAGGTTAACTGACAGGACTGACAGTGCAGATCATGCTTGACCACAACGTATGTAGCGCAATAATAAATAGCGCGACCAACAGTCATTGTGTCGGGCTACAAAATACAACAATGAAAAAGTTAAATTGATATATTTTGAGAAATGAAGCATATTCGCATATAGCAGCGAAAGTAGAAGGAACCTAGGGAAGTTTAAAGATAGTCCATTCCACAAATTTAGTACAATTTTCAAAATATGGTACATTGAGTTGCGTAACTCAACGCCGCTCTTCGTCTACCAAAACAAAGAAACGAAAATAATTGAAATATTCCCGCGGATAAGAAACGAAGCAAAAGCTATCACGTTTACAGGCAATGTTGCACAGAGCCACGTCGCCTTCAAGTATCAGTTTTATTTAATACCCTTAAATATCGAACCCAAAACAAACTCATAATATATTCAAACTGAGCTAATATAATAAAATATCGACAAAGTTGTTCAGGTGAGAGCCGCGTTAATTGAATCTTCGTGTCGCCAGCACGAGTAATTACGTACACTTTTAAATTACTCTTTATATTGGAATTGACTCTCTAGAGGTACGATCAAGCTATTATTCCTGTAATATCACGTTTTTTTTAATAAAATTACAAAGGCCTTCCATTATAAGTCGATTCCCATTTAACATTCAATCCTTTATGGAGCATTTAAAAAAAATGCAGATTGTAAAATTTTAAAAGGGATGGCTCAACTATAATAACATTTTATTTAGTATTTTAGGATATTTATATAGAAGTGTGGAATTATTTATATTTTTTGTTTCGAGTTGGCGATTAGTCTCCGGCGTGATCTAACTAAACTAATCGCGGCGTGGAGCTCCGACACTCGATGTCAGTGAATCAATGGTGAGTACCTTGACACTACACACTTTTTAAGATTTTAGTAAAACATCTTTAAAAATATACCTTTTTAAGTCAAACAAAAATTCATAAATATAATGATATGATTTAAAAATGTGTAATGACAGACCAAATGGAAAAAAAGTGGGATTTACCTTGTCGACCACTATGGGTTAATTTATAATACAATTGGGGAAACATATTCCTGCATTTAGCTGGGTAATATATATATATATATATATATATATATATATAGTTAAGACATTCCATTCTCAACTCTCCACCCAATTTTAAGACATAATATTTTGAATGGTGGAAGTAACCGTCACTTTTTTTTATCAAAGGGAAAAAAAATAATAATTTAAATATAATTCCCCGAGTAGTAGTTGAAAATAGAGACTGCTTTGATTGACGTTTGTTTCAATGCGCCAGAACGGCTTTTTGACACTTAATTTTTAATTGTCTAGAAATTTGAGATCAAAGAAATTTTTTGCTACGCGATATTTTACTACAAAGTAAAAAAAAGTATAAATATAAAATACCTAAGACTTAAATAAATACTTTAATAAAAAAGTTAATTTATTTGGGTAATTTAATATATATTTTTATAATTATTTAAGATACTATAATAAGAATTTATTATACCTAAAAAGTCCTGATAAATATAATTTTACATGAAATAATTATTACAATTTTATCAAAAGCTCAGGCAACTGGTAACAAAATTTTAAAGTAGAAATCAATGAATTAGCAGCAGCGTATTCAAGAGACTGACCGTTGCCATGGCAACATCTCAATGCCCCAATTCCCGGGAAAAATGGCCCGGGCGTCATTTTGAAACATTATTTTTATACTCAAAATGGTTTATATTTTGTTTTACTTTTATTTTATTTATTTTTTGTTGCAATTTTAATAAATTTAATAAATACTTTTTGAAAGTCATCGCTTCGATCACTATTTACAAGCACTTGGTAATCGGATTAACAAGGATTTTCAGGGCGCAAGTTGCGACTTTCAATCGATTTTTAATTTTTTTTGAGATTGCGTCGTTTCGTAGCGGCACAGTGTCTAGTTGTAAACGTGACGACTGTGTGTTCGATTACCATTCAAGGGATTATTTGAATTTTCTCGCTCTGGTAACAAAACAAAACGCGGCTTTGAGTTCCGCCACTCAACATATTATGTAAATTATTGGGCGGCGTGTAGGAAACGATGTTTCTTAACTGTACCTCAATCTAACCACGCGGGATACAGCGTGAAGCTAAAAATAACAATTTTAAAATACAGTAACAGTACTCAAAAATCATAAAGAAAAAGAATTAAAAATTATTTGTTCCCCCAAGTGGGAATCAAACCACACATCAATTTTGCAACATACACAAACACTGTGCAATTACAATAAAGCTTTGAATTAAGCATAAAATTTTGTAAATTATAATAAACGATTCGTTTCACTTAATTCAATACAAATAACTTAATTCAACCAATGGACCCAACGGATTGTATTTTCCTGTCTAACAGCTTCAGAAATCCGCTTACATTTCCGTTTTAAATTGCAAACTGATACATTAAGGAAACTGTGGATTCATCCTTAGTTGTTTATCGAATTTTATTCAAATATCCCAGTTGGTTTAATTTTCTTTTAGAGTAACGCTGTATCGCCCACTTAGCAGAGGTATCCTGTGAATTCTGAAGGCATTGCGTGTTAATTGGCGGAACTCAACGCCGCGCTTTGCCTCCACACCAGAGCTAAGAAATGAAAATATTAAATAATAAAAAAACCGATCAACTGCGAGTCAGACTCGCATATCGAGGGTCCCGTACCAATTCCAGAATATGCCAAGTATAATTTATAATAGTTAATAAACTTAAATTTGGGGACGTATGCATTCATTTTGCAGGAAATAAACTAGAATTAAAACTTTGTAATTAATAATTATTATTTTTGTATGTTTATTACCTATATTTTTATTATGACCTATATTTATTTTATTTTCAGATTCTTTCCTTTATTTGTATTATATTTGCCAAATTTCATAACCGTATATCCATGGGAAGTACGCTTACTGCACAGCTGGTCCATGGGAAATACGCTAGCTGTGCAACTTTAGATTACGCAGCGAAGTTATGAACTTCACAAAATGCAGCAAAATCGATTAATATTCGTATCCTTTATTGGCTTTTAATTAGAAGCTTTATTTTTTCTGCACTTTAAGAGATAGTAATTTCACTTTGACATGATATTGAAGTAAATGGTCCTGACGGATGGACAGGCAGACAAAAAGTGATTGTTTTCTTTTTTAATCGATCGAAGGGTTTTTACTTTATGAGGTACGGAACCCTAAAATAACAAAATCACTGAGAAATATAAATAATAATTATCCAGTCACTTATCTCGAAGCAGAAACGGAATCATAGAAAATTGGATTTTTAAAAAAATACAGAAGTCAAATCGTTGACGCAAAATGGATGGCAAGAAAATCGCTTCTTTTGTTATACGAGCACAGCCTCGCGGGCTTATTGCCCCTGGAATAGATACGTTTTATAGAAGAAATTCAATGTTTTGTTCGAAACGAAATGGTCGTAGTAATAGAAATGTCAGTTATTCTCTAGTTTTATAGATTAGGATTAATATATCCATGCACTTTCGAAATTATTAATAACAAATAATTTAGTAATATTCTAACAATATCTACTTACTTTATTGATAATAAAGTATAGATATCCAGATATTTTTTTAAATATAGTTATAATATTTAAAAAACATATATTTTAAAAACCGAACAAAATCGAGCGATATTTTTAGCGGGACTCGAATTCGCGCCTCTTAGAAATACAAAATTTAAAAAAGAAAAAAACTGGTTATTACCACATTTTAAAAATATTTTTTTTTTGAAAAAGGATATTACCTAGGAGAAACATAGTGTGAAGCTATTCTGTTTTCCATTTTCTGAATTTGACATATTGAGTCTCAGCTTAATTTTTTGCGTTTCTCCGGTAACAATACAAAGCTCGGCTTTTCGTTTCGTCGTAACGCTGTATTACGACAAATACAGATGATTATAGTAGAAGATGATAGAGAGGCAGCCTGAGTGTACCCTGCTATTTGCGGGATACAACGTGAAGCTAAAAAAAAAAATCATATAGTACTGGAATCTTAATTAATGAAACTAGAGAGGAAGTGACTTGATCAGAGGTATTTAATATGAACCCATCCTAGTTAATTAAACTAATTTCGTGTCCTTTTAATTAGAATACTTAACATCTGTTGAGTTGTAAAAAGAGAACTTGTTAATGAGGAACCTTAAAAACAGCAAAATTCAGCTTGACACTTAACCCTGCACACAGCAGGGTAAGCAGAGGGAACCTAGTGTTAAAATACTCCGTTCCCCACTTTGCGCCGAATTCCGGAATCACACTTTGCGCCACGGCTGACCTCAGGCAAAACTATTCATGTAGCGATTGAGTGGCAGTATCCAACTAATTTTGACTTGTTAACAAAGCGAGAAAGGAAACATAACTTATTCACCCGAGTGGGAATTGAACCCACAACCTTCGCGTTTGTAGTCACACACAGCCTCCGTAACACAAATATAAATATAAACTTTCCCACAAGCGAGAACGAAATTCACGACCACATTCTACAGTCACTCATACAGTCATTCTAAATATATTATATAAGTAGTTCCATAGGGAATTATTTTAAATAGATATTGCCCTTTTTTGTGATAGGTTCAGTGACGATACATCGATTAGGTGCTCAAAGGTGCTATTTTTATATTTATATGATGAACACGAGTTCTGAGCCCTATTTTGTTCAAGCAACCGAATTCTTATATATATTTTAAATATTATTTTATACTAGCAATGCCGGCGACTTCTACGAGAAAAAGTAAATTAGAACCGTTTATAATAAAGCAAACTATAAATATAAAGATGTTTACCAAACCACCCATAACGTCGGATAAGGAAAAAAGTATGAGATAGATAAAAAAAGAAAAAGAATGAGCTGCAAAACACAAAACGAAAGTACTGATAAAGATAAATCGTAAAAATTCTGAGAAAAAAATTAAAGGTTAAACAACTTCCAGGAAAACATGAAGCTGTTCTGGCGAGAAGTTAGTGATTCCCGAGATTGTTCGCTAACCTGTATGATAACAGCGGTGCTTTTAAATGTGACGACGCCTCCGCCTCGAGTCACAGCGATACGCTGAGTATTGACGTAGCCCATAGCGAAATCAGTATAAAAATATGAAAGAATTGGAAAGACAGGGGGAGACCTCGGTTGACCTTCGAAAGCACAATATTAATAAAACTGGAGGAAGGTCCCGTAAAAGCATGGGGTCTTTATGCCTGGAAGACATGTACGAAGAGGTACAACATGGATGACAGTGGGCGAAACGATACAAGTATGTAGAGATCGCAGCATTTGGTGTTCTGTGTTGTATGTTTGTGCCCTCTGGCTACCGTGAGAATAAAGCGCGAATTTAAAACATTTAAAGATCATTATTTTGTATTCGATTACACTGTTACATGCCCACAATAATAGATTTTCTCGTATATATTCCATTTACACACAGCGATTAGTATGTATAGATGGTATAGTGACTACTAAGACATGGATCTTTTTTTATTTTAAACATTATAAAAAATATCTTTACTGGATTTAAATTAGTGAAACTTGGTTATTATTATATTTTTTTAACCTGATATTCATTAAAATAGTTGCAATATTCTCTCTATTTCCCGCTTACTGCGGACAATGGAATTATATTTGGTAACGAAGCACTTCGCTATCTCGTTAGTAGGCTAATATGATTTACTAGCGCACTCTACATAAAAACAGTAAGTAATTTACTGGTCGACTTTTGTATTAAATAATATTATAGAGACGGTTAGCACATAACAATCAATAATAACAGATGTCAGAAATATATGTAATTCTACACTGCTTTTGTGTGTGTGTGCGTGTGAGTGTTTGAGTATGTATAAATAATATTTAAAAAAAATTGCAGTTAAACCATTATAAAAACATACTTTCAAGCATTTTGTTTGATTTGTCGATTTCAATTAAATTTCAAATGATTATGTAAAAATATAAAGCACCGTATATTTTAAACATAAATAACACTAATATAATAAAAAACATTGTAGTTTTTATTTATAAATCCAAAACTCAAACTTTGTTCACATAAAATAATACGTTTAAAATGCTGTTTCACACAAAGGCTTGCGAGCAACTGATTGAGAGACAGCCTTAACATAATTTATGATATGAAATTGAAAAGAGTTTTTTTGGATGTATGAAACGTGAAATAAGAAGAGATTTTTCAATTTTGCTGTTACACAAATTTCGTTGAAATTTTTATATATTTTTAGGGGCCTTTGCCTCAAAATGTTAAAAGGAATATTTAATGGATTATTTTGTTGTCCGTGTATTATGTCCGTCTGTTATGACCACTCGAGATCGCGTGGAGGTGTCGAGCTGAAATTAATATAAAATATTCAATTTGGAGTACTATCTGTACTTCAAATTGAATATTTTATAATATGAATATTTTATAACTGAATAATGAAGGTTGCAAATAATACTTATCGTATGTAAATTAAACGCTATAATAACTTCTTACAATTAAAATATATATTTTAAAATCTTTTCCATCACAATGTCTTGTTACTACTTTATTATATATATATATATATATATATATATATATATATATATAT